>CM016722.1:22525107-22822778 GCA_005771605.1 Scutellaria baicalensis | reverse complement strand
CAGTTCTAAAACAACACCAGTTCACAGCCACTGAAATCACAAGACAAACAAAGAAAATCAAAGGTTAGAAATTACCTCCTCTCGCCATGGAAAAACGAACTCAAAGGAAGAAGAAGGGGAAGAAGGTTCACCGGAATAAAAAATCTCCAGCAAGCTCTTGCACCAGGATCGCCGGAGAAGAAGAAGAATCGCGAGAGGACGAAGAAGGGGGAAAGCGAAGAGAGAGAATAAGATTAGGGCAACACTTTTTTGAATATATACTGCCTCGAAAAGAGGCGCGACGTTTTGCATCCCCTCGCTGGATGTCCAACACGTGTAAGAACCAGATCAAAAGCGTCAGGTACCACAAACTGAAAGGACACTCACTGCAATAATGTCTGACATACGAAAGGAGAAGGAAATGACGTGTGAAAAATTCAAACCCACAACTGATAAACTTTGACTAAAAGTTAAAAGGAACGGAAGTGCTGCAGTCGACCAGCTCTGCCAAGACCAGATCTGCTCGACTGCACCAGGGGGAGTAGCTAAGGGGAAAATTAGCTCTCTGTCCGAGAGGAGAAAAACCGGAAGTGCTGCAGTCGACCAGCTCTGCCAAGACCAAATCTGCTCGACCGCACCAGGGGGAGTAGCTAAGGGGAAAATTAGCTCTCTGTCCGAGAGGAGAAAAACCGGAAGTGCTGCAGTCGACCAGCTCTGCCAAGACCAAATCTGCTCGACTGCACCAGGGGGAGTAGCTAAGGGGAAAATTAGCTCTCTGTCCGAGAGGAGAAAAACCGGAAGTGCTGCAGTCGACCAGCTCTGCCAAGACCAAATCTGCTCGACCGCACCAGGGGAGTAGCTAAGGGGAAAATTAGCTCTCTGTCCGAGAGGAGAAAAACCGGAAGTGCTGCAGTCGACCAGCTCTGCCAAGACCAAATCTGCTCGACTGCACCAGGGGGAGTAGCTAAGGGGAAAATTAGCTCTCTGTCCGAGAGGAGAAAAACCGGAAGTGCTGCAGTCGACCAGCTCTGCCAAGACCAAATCTGCTCGACTGCACCAGGGGGAGTAGCTAAGGGGAAAATTAGCTCTCTGTCCGAGAGGAGAAAAACCGGAAGTGCTGCAGTCGACCAGCTCTGCCAAAGACCAAATCTGCTCGACTGCACCAGGGGGAGTAGCTAAGGGGAAAATTAGCTCTCTGTCCGAGAGGAGAAAAACCGAAGTGCTGCAGTCGACCAGCTCTGCCAAGACCAGATCTGCTCGACCGCACCAGGGGGAGTAGCTGATGTGGGAAGAATAAGCCTATAAATGTTTTGGAGGAAAAAGATCATGAAAAATGCTGGCACCATTACCCCGAAACGCCTAAACTCCTGGAATTCATAAAATGACAATATGACAGAATTACCCTCACATGAATGCAGAACTGTTTTTCTGCAGACGTGGAAGCAGAAGTGAACGAGAGAAGAAAAACTTAAAGCAAAGAGACTCTGCGTAACTATGAGTCGGCAGAGCTCATCTAGCGCAGACACGGGAGCAGAACTGGAGGAGAAAGGAAAGGTCAGAAGTAGGAATGTTCCACGTGATCATAAGAACAGCAGAACTTCTCCGATGCTGACGTAAAAACAGAAGTGAAAAACAGAATACTCCGTGACCACAGAGGAACGGAACTCGCAGAAAACAACGAGAACTGAAGGCAAATACATCACACCACCCAAAGAGGTCGCGAAGGTATTAAAACCCTACGAGGCAGAAGTGGTAATTCCGTAACAAGAGGCAGCCGAACGGATTTCATAAGCTCGAAGTAGAGGATAATAAATCATAGCACAATGATGAGCATCCTAGATGGGTAGCTGACATGGCTATAGAAGACAAAAGGCATAATATCTCCTCCCTAACAGAACATAGAAGATTCTGGAAAAGAAGAGAAGTACTCTCAGCAATGAAGAAAATACCTTGATAAAAGAAATAGAAAATATAGCTTAACCAACAAGAAATATCAGGGAAATGACTAAAATGTCCTCCTGAGAAGGGAGAAGTATAAATAGGAGAAAAATTGTACACCCAAAGGCACTTTTTTACATTATCTTTGAATACGAAGAACTTTCTAATCTTTTAGCAAGTCTTTTTCCTTTATCTTGTGCATTCTCTTGTGATTGATCTGAATTTTCTCATCATCGTATAAGTGTATACACGTTGTGTTTTCCACCTTCACATCAAAGACAAAGCATGTATTGACTCATCACTCAATTTTATCCTAAGCCTTATCTATTATATTTACAAAATAAATAATTATACATATATGTGCTTTAGATAATTAATAAATATACATACATAATATACATATATATATATTACACACGTACACATCTATATATATTAGATTAACATTAATAACATTAAATATAATAATAATAATAATACTACAATAACATAATTTATACACAAGTATTTACTAAGCACATTTTATGTAAATTATTTTATCACATAGAATCATATATAGAGATCATGATTAAATTTAATAAAATAAAAGCATTTACGACACAAACGAATAAGCTTAGCACAAAAACCTAATATCATTTTTCCTCATTTAAACTTATATATATCTTATCTTTTTACTTTCATCCATGATTGTCAAGTGAGTTGAGATCAAGCTCGGTTTCCTCCGTAAGCAATCCTGCAAAAATACTTTAAAATCTCGAAAGAAACATTAGTTCATAAAATATTAAAAAAATCATCGAGTACCACATAATACTTAAATCATGACTTTAAATAACATAATAGTTCACTTCGAATCATTTTTCAATTAAAAGGTAAAAGAAATTTTATGAAATATGCAAATGTAGATTTTCTTGAAAATGGGGTGTTACAGATCCTATACTAGTTACATACTAATATAATGCATATTATCAACATTAATTTTGATATTATTAAATAGCTTATTAACTGGCTTTAAATAAATTTAATTTGTAAGAACATTGTAATTTGAGAAAAAATGTTGGATTGATATATGTCAGTTTTATTATTCCATTAATATAGTTATAGACTATCAAACCATTTTAATATACTAATTTCTAATTAGTAGGTGATTACCAAAATATAGTGAGTGATACTTGTGTGTCCGACTCCCGAGGGTATGGTGCCCCAAATCAATCATCTTATGGTATTATATATAAACTCTATAGGTATCATGTGTATACTCTTCAGATATCACATATATACTCTTATATACATATAATACATGTACATGTAGAATATATGTATAACACTAAGAAATGTAACATCTGTAGAGTGTATATATAACACCTAGATCTATGTCTCTATGTGACCAGGATATATAAGTTTTTGCCAAATATACTACATATTATAGCTTCCTATTTACATTAATTTTTCAAAATTTTCCAACCCAAAAACTTCCATCGAATGGATTCCCGGTTCTGTGGGATGAATCATTTTAACCATGAATCAAACTTGTTTCCATTAAATTAGATGTTAAACTATGAGACATGGTTGAGCCCGTCTCTCACGTGAAACTCAATTGTATTTTGTCGCAAAGCGTAACGCTTCAGTCTGCCATTTTCAGATTAAGTTAGGCAGAGTGGAGTGGAGTGGAGTGGAGTGGAGTGGAGTTGCAGAGGATCTGTGAAGATCGGACTTGCAATCTGAGTAATGATAATGGCGATTTGCGTTGGTGAATGGCGATTCATCGAAACTGATCGTCGCGAAGAAGGTGCAATGGGATTGAAATTTTTCTGCAATCTCACCATCTCCGATACCTTCCAAACCTAGATCCAGTTCGAGAATGATCTCTTTCTCAAACAGGAATTCTTCGCATTTGGGACTATCTGGTGGGCGGATGAAGGAAGTCGCGCTTTTCTCGTGAGTTTTTCATCTTTAATAACTGTTTCCTTCATTTCTATTTAATCGGATTCTGATTGTTGCTGCATTTTGAGCTTTTAATTGTTTGTTTAAAATGCTATTGTATAATGTGGTGATTTAGCTCTGATTTGTCTGTTTCTTTGCACCTTTTGATTAAGGGGAAAGGAATTTTACTCTTCCAGTTCATGAATAGAGTAATATGTTGGTTGAGATGTGTTTTATAGAGTCCTATAAGATGAGGGACTCTTGTTGAGTTTACCCTAAATCAATGAGAACTATATATGAAAGTAGAATTATACCAACAATATATGACCCTTTTATTTATGAATATTATAAATATGATATCCTAAAAAAAAAAAAAAGGAAAGAAAAAGGAAAAAAACAGATGTATGGGGGAGTTTCTAATATTCCATTAAGACGAGGGGATCTTGTTGATTAACCCTAAATCAATCCGAGAGAGAGAGAGAGAGAGAATCATGAGTGTGTTGATAAATAGGCCATGCAAAATTTTGCCTTTTGGGTGTGTGTTAGTTTGTTCGTTGGCTTATAAACACCTCTTTCCTCTTCCTTTCATCGCCCCCTCTTTCCTTAATTGAGAAATTACCAACTTTGCTTTATTTTTTAAGCAGTCAAGAAACCATTAAAACAGAGAGGAGTTGGGATTCTTGGGGGGTTTTGGATTAGTGATTCTTGGGGGGTTTTGGGAGAGAGAAGATGGCTAAAGACGATAGTGTGATGAAGAAGATCAAGAAAAGGAAAGAGAAATTCTGCAAGAGGCGTGAGAATCTGTTCAAGAAGGCTCGTGAACTTTCTGTTCTTTGCGAGGCTGAAGTTGCTGTTATCCTTGTATCTTCTGATGGAAAGATCTCCGAATTTGCTAGTACCAAGTAATCACTTTTTACCTTCTGTTTTAGGAAATCAGTTTGATTTCATCTCCGAAGATGATGAAATGTTAATATCAACTCTATTTGTGTTTGATTTATTGAAGTTAATTTCTTTTGTGTGTGTTTGTGTTTGTGTTTTTTTTTTTTTTTTGTGAATTCAAGAAACCAAATCTTTGCTCAGATACTCCCAAGATAAATAAAATATAAAAAAAAAATAATAATAATAAATCATGTTTGTTTTAGTAGTATTGTAGTAATTGAAGGTCTGTCCAATTTAATCTGATTAATCTGAATTGAGTTGCTAATAGGAATCGTTTGTAATTGACATGTTTCTGATCAATGTGCCTTTGTCTAATTCTTGTTATTAATTCAATCTTTTTGTTCTTGATGATGAAAGTGAAAGCACTATCCCCACCATTCTTTTATTGTTTTTGGGACAGAAACTTTGAACTAGCTCATTAATGTGTGCTTAGAAACACTGATTGTTTTAGGCATCTTAGTAAGAGCTTTTAGTTATGTGAATACCATAAATATGTGTGATCTTGATGCAGCATGGACCAAATACTTAGAAGATTCAATATGTGCTTGAAGTCTCAAGATTATCCTACATTGAAATTCATCCCAGAGGTATGTCTATCAACTACATTTTACTTAAATATTTCATCCACTTATTTCTGTAATCTTGAATCATTATATATAACAGTATCGTACGTGTTATAGACTTAGAGTGAGTGATCATAGGACATAAGTTTATTATTTCTATGGTTTGATAGCTTGATATAGTTTGATAGCTGTAAGCGATTAAATAGACAATGGATGTTGATATTATAGATACCGTGAAATCATGAGGCTAGTTTCTAACTCTCTACCTTCTTGTTCGTTAGTTTTTAAGAGAATCCTGTGTGACCTCATTGCATAATTTCTAACACTATATTAACAAATAAATATATAGGTTAAGAGTATCCAACTTTCATGGAATATTCTAATTGATTGACACTGTTAAAAACAATATGTCCTGTTTCCTTACATATAAATCAGGAGCCAGAGGAGGGGATAGTGATGGAGGAGGTTGATGCTCTGAGACGGGAAGAGCAAGAGGTCAAAGTAAAGCAGAAGTACGATTTCCTTTAGTAATCTTATTATTGCTAAGATGTCTGTCTAGATTTATTTTATATTCTTGTATTGGCTCTGATTGCAGGAAATTGCTAGGTAAAGACCTTGCAGAGATGGGTGTATGTGAACTGCTCATGCTTCAAGAGCGATTAACCAAAGGGCTATTGTGCATAAAGAATAGGAAGGTACAACATTTACATACCATTCTTATACTCATAAATCCTTTTATCAAACCATTTGCAGACTCGTATATGATTCCTATTGTATTCGTCATTTGCAGTTGCAATTACTCGAAGAGGAATTAGAAAAAACAGAAATTCTGGTACGATTGTGTCTTGGTTCATTGATAAGTAATTGTTTCAAGAGTCTAATTATTACGTCGTCTAAGGCTAATATCCTTGCTGCTATTCATTCATTGCAGGGGTATCAGTCCCTCCAGAGATATCAGGGCCTGGTAAGTCGATCTTTTATTTGGAACGATGAATATAATCAATCATCTGCATTATTTTATTTGGAACGATGAATATAATCAATCATTTGCATTATTTATTCACACCTTAGAGCCTTTTGTTTTATCAAATCCAAAATGTAGGCTGAAGGGCTTCAAGGTTGTGTTCCACCAATCTTCAATCCAGTTCCCCTTTCTGTTTACAACCCTCAGACCGAAAGCATTACAGCTACACATGGCCCTGAAACTGATTGCAACAACGAGCCTTCGGACAAAGAATCAAACACCACCACTATTTCAAATGTTCGTTCCATATCCAATATCATGAATTGAATTACGAGTACTTTGTATAAATCTTCTTATTTGGTTTAACTTGTTGTTGTCCAGGCTCCCACCTATGGTTGGTTCAGAAATGAAGACATGCGAGGGTGAAGCTCGTTCGATCAATCCACCTGCTCGATGATCATACTGTTTTCTTATGTGCACTAGGATTACCAGAGTATAGAACTTTAGGCTTTTTTTTAGAGACATGTTTTTCTTTTCATTCTTTTTACCATCACTAGTTTTGAACAAATGCATCTTCTTGGTATGACTTAATACTTACAGTTCAGTACCTCTCTCTCTCTCTCTCTCTCTCTCTCCATCTCCATGGAAAGATACTAAGGGTAGAATTGGAATAAAAAATGCATGAAAAAGACTAGCAAGCACCAGCTTTTATGAAGAAGAACACCATTTATTGTAGTCTTATAAAATCCATCCATTATTACTAAATTGAAAGGGGCGACTAATGTAGATATGACCATTAATCAGTTCTCCAAAAATCTTTTGGGGCTTTGATATCATATGACATTTTCCAATTTAATATTCGATTTCGTTCCATTGCATCACCAAAAAGAAAACTTGAAAACTTAAATTCGTATGTATGTTGATTATAATGGTTGATTGATAGATATTTAGAATTCTTGAAGAGTATTAGAAGAGTAGAAGAATGTGTATTAAGTAGAGGGGCAAAATGGGAAAATAAAAGACATGAAAGGACTGTGAAGCACTAGCTTTTATGAGGAATAATATGGTTAGTTATATTCTTAAGTGAAAGGATTGCAAATCGATCTACTATTATTAAATTGAATAGGACAAGTGATGCTATTGTTATCTAATCTGCACCCATTTTTGCTATCATGACCCTAATTTTATATGTCACATTTACACCATACATCATTATAATATAATTTGATTCTTTAATTCAAATCTACTAATGAATTTGGTCATTGGATTGGTTGACAAATTGAACCCTTTTATTAGGGAAATAGGGTGACTCATGTGTGCCTATTACATTTCATGTTATACCCATGACATGAATAAATAGACACCTACATTTCATCTGTCTATATATATGGAAATTAGTTAAAGTTTAAGTAGATAAGTATCAAAATAATACTATGGAACACAACTATAACTCCATACTGTGCTGCTATACCCACTATTGGACACATTAATATGTGTTCACCGTTAACGTGTGAAATATTAAGTTTATCAATTAAACATCACTTTTCATATAATTAATTAGGGGATGAGATCATTACACGTTAGTGGTGGACATATTAAGAGTTGTCCACTGTGGACAATTTAATATTTTCCAAACTCTACATACAGTCTTTCTATCCTACCCGCCGTTAACACATTAATATGTCTACCTGATGAATTTTTAACAATTTCCTTTTTTTATGTTTATGTAATCTCAAATCATATTGTAGTTCTATCACTTCCTAATCATCGAATAGGCAAACTGATTTGGTTGAGTGAGTAATAATAATAATAATAATATTATTATTATTATTAGTAGTAGTAGTAGTAGTAGTATTATTAGTATTATTATTATTAGTATTATTAGTATTATTATTATTAGTATTATTAGTATTAGTATTAGTATTATTATTATTATTATTATTATTATTATTATTATTATTATTATTATTATTATTATTATTAGTATTATTAGTATTATTATTATTATTATTATTATTATTATTATTATTATTATTATTATTATTATTATTATTATTATTATTATTATTATTATTATTATTATTATTATTATTAGTATTATTATTACTACTACTACTACTACTACTACTACTACTACTACTACTACTACTACTACTACTTTTATAAAAGTATGATTATTTCTTACAAAATATGAATTGTCTAATATATCCTTATTAAGGATTTTATTTAAGGTTATAACAGTAATCTATGAATTTCATATTTAAATAATTTAACATTAGAATTCTAAATCAAAATTACATAGAATTTTATTATAAGTAGAACTCTAATTTACTATAGATTTTTTTTTGAAGTTAATTTAGTTTAATTTAATATTGATTGTATGTCCTTATAAAAAAATATTATTTGAGGTTAATAGTAATATAAATATTTTTGATTTAAAAAATTCGTCATCCACGTGCGACGCACGTGCTAATACTCGTAACTAGTTTGATACCTTCTCATTCCTAAAAGTATTGCATGGTTTGTGGGAAATAAAAACATTAATTTATAAGAAAATGAAACAAAATTACAAATTAGATTATGATCTTCTAAGTTGACTTTAATTAGATATATAATTGATTTTATTTAAAGAAATGGGGTGTAAACTAATGAGATGGTATTTTGATGGCAGACACAGGCCATGCATGGTAGGTACCAATTCTTGAAAAAGCAAGATTAGTTAGTTGGTATTTTTGATTGCTTGTTAAGGTGACATTTAGAAAAATAATAGCAAATAAAGAAAAACATGACTTTTAAAATAACTGTGACAAAGCAAGAAAACGATATAATGAAAAAGCAACAACTTTAATTAATTCTACTAAAATAAAGCAATCTCTCCAATGATGACTGCTGGTCTACAACATCATAATCTATCAAGATACCCTAATAATTCTCTATATATAATAATATATATAATTCTCTAAATTACAATATTCTCCACCAATTGGAGAATTTTGCATAGCCCATTTGATAATCCATGGGGCCAAATTAGACTAACTACAGTAGAAAAATGATTCAAAGTCTCCATCCCAAACCAAAAGCTAAAAAGGGTTAAATTACCCTCTGCTTCAATTCCCACTCTCTTTCTGCCTAAAATTAGTAATCAAACTCTAGCACAAACCCATAAAATGTACAAACTTTAATTGGGACCTTAATTGCCATAACAACCCTGGCAATCGTCGCTTCGCGTTAATGCACGAAGTTGGTCCGGTGACTCCACGAATCCTACAATTCATCATGTTACTTTGATCATCTCTCCCAAACTTACTTCTGCACCTAATAAAAAGGATGGAATTTTGTGCTATGGATAGCTAATTATGAGCTGTGTTGGGGTCAAATGATGATTGGTGAACAATCTTTTTGATATTTGGAGGGTGAAAAATCTAAGCTTTCCTTGTTGGCTATCATAGCCCTTTTGTTAGTGAATCCACCACTTGTGGGGCTAATGAGGCAAGAATCTTGGTGCAAGATTTTCGTCGTCGGAGATGATATCGTCACCGGTGGAATGTCGACGGAGTTAAGCTGAGGAGGCGGGTGCTGCCACTGGGGGAGTGGGCCGGCTAGGAGGAGGGTCTGGAGAAGCGGGCCGGCTTCCATCACGGCTTGCAAGAACTTGCCCTGCTCCGGCAGGGGCTTTCTGACCGGGATTTTGTCGGTCAGGTCTAGGGTAGGTGGCGCTCGTGGAAGCGGTAGGGTGTCCTTGCTGCCTGGTGGCGAAGATGCCATGACAATGTTGTCGTCACAATCAGAGGGGGATGATAGGTCAATGTTGTCATCTTCATTGCTAGTTGTGCCACTTGAGATTGGACAATCTTGTTGGTGTTTTGAGACTTGTACTTGTTGAAAAAGCAACTGTTTTTCCAGCACAAGTTGTTGGCATTTTGATTGGAACTCATCCCTCTCTTTGATGATCTTTGCTAGCAAATCTTTGAGTTGGAGAATCTCATCATTCTTTCTTGAAATCTCTTCATGGGCTGAAATAACAGCTCCCTCAAGCTCCAAAGTTGAGTACAAGAGAGATTGCTTCAATTCCTCCACTCCCTTCAACAAACAACCGCATACGAGCTTGTCAGTACTCGACTCGAAAAAGGGAAGCAAAATAAAGAGTTAAAACACTTGATTCTTGAAGGGAATTGGGATTCTTACCTCTTCTTGATAGTAGAAAGCCCAGCTAAGAGGACTGCATTGTTCTTCCATTAGGTAGAGTGAATGTAAGTAGCTAAGGAGGAGGAAAAGAAAGAGCACACAAAGGGAAATGTTAATGAGGTTGTTTCCACTTTCTTATAAGGTTTTCAAGTAGTTGCTTCTTCTTTTTTTTTTTTTTTATCCTTTTGGTACTTTGGTGCAGCAATGGGACATATGGTTGGAGAGAAACAGAAAAGGCCAAAAGCATGGAAAGGCTGAGAGTGCCTAGTGCTCAACTTTATACTACTAGATTCTTAGTACACGAGGACCCTTTTTACTTTGAATTTAAGATATATGGCTACATATACACCCAAAGAGTTTTTTCTCTGTCGTAAAATAGTGTTTCATCTCTTATCATAAATTAGTTGCTCTGAACGCATGTGTGTTGATGTATTAAATGAAACACGGGATTCTTTTTACCTTATATTTAAAATTTGGGGTTGGATAGATTGAGATTTTTTGGTTGCTAACCAGTACTTTATCTTGTATAAAATTGTTCGTTTTTGTCAAGATATGTGTGTTGATGCAAGTGGTTTTCATTGTTTCAATGAAATGTGAGGTCTCCTTTTTACTATGAATTTAAGACAGGGCTAGCTATAATAGTATCATATCTCGGATTTTGAATTGATTATTCTTGTCATGTGTGGTTTATACAGAGTTTGAATGAAATACAAGATGAAATAAAATATAATAGATATTAATAGAAAATGAAATAGAAAAAATCCCCAATTGAAGGTGGGGGTGGGGAGAGTGGAGTGGAATGTGAATCCTTGATATGTCTCCTTCTTTATGATTCCATTGTTGCATCTCCTTTTCTATTGAATCTCCCATTGGTTCTTTTAAAATCACATTTGTCTGCTAAATATTTCATCTACAAGTTTGGGTGTTTATTTATTCATTTCTTTAAGGGGGAGATTTCTAAAATCTAATGTGATTGGATTGGCTAGAAAACTGATTAAAACTGATGTATATTGTGAAGTGATTTCTTTCTCATCCTTCACATTATTCTCGATGATGGTTGCTACAATTTCTTCTGAGCTCTAAATTTTAAATCATGTATCATTTTCACTCGAGTAATCCAATATGAAATTAACATTCATTTGTTAAATACCCTCACTTTACAAAAAATAATTTTTTTTAATCGTACTGGAAACCATCCTTTAAATTAATAAATTATTAATTTATGGATAAATTAATACCTTTCTAAAATAATAAATTTTCTCGATCCCCAACAATATTAATTTACAGAGGTTTTACTGTAACATTTGAACTACATTTAATTTTTGGTCAATGTCAAACAATTTATTTTTCACAAAAACATACCTAAGACGGTCTCATGAATAATTTTCGTGAAACAGATCATTTTTACCCATGAACCAAATCCATATTCACAAATTTATATGTGAATTGTGAAGTGTGAGTTGTGTTTTGAGTCGGTCTCATATATTTTTAACTTGATGGTGAGATTATAGCCGTAGTTAACTTAAATTAATATTAATATTTTTTATTTAATAATCTAACTTCATTTGCATCTATTTTATAAATTTAGTTTTATTATATATACTCATTATGTTTTGAAATTTTTTATTATTTTTTATTTTTATTTTATTTTTCTAATATATATTGTTTGATTGGTAGTTTAGATTATCGTTTTTTCTTTCCTAGTTACAGAAATTTTTGTTTAATATATGATTTTTTTTTTTACCATATGAAAATTTTCATGCCAGTTATTCAATTTCAAAAATTCAATTTAGAATTCAATTTTTTTCAGCATCATTATATACATATATATGATGATATTTCATGTTATACACAAAAAATATATATACATTTACATTGATCAAGTAAAATTCCATTCCATATAAAATGCTTTAAAAATAATAGAATTTTATTATAAATGATATGTAATATTTTAACCACATTAATAGCTTATTAATTGCTTATAAGGAAACTAGCAGTATACCCGCGCGATGCGCGGTATATTATTTATTATGACAAATATGATTATTAATAATATAATAAATTTATTATATTAAAATATTACTCACGAGATCTTATTATTTTTGAGATTTGTAAAAAATCCATATTTTTTTAATGATGATGACAATGACAACAACAACGACGACAATAACAAAAACAATAATAATAATAATAATAGTTTTGTGTTTGTGTGCTTTAATTATAAGTTCTTAATTATATTTGTTAATTTATATGTTCTATTCATATTTTTGTTCCTTTATATCTTAGAATTATATTTAATAATTTGTAAATAATTTTCTACATTTTTTTAGATGGATTTATTTTACAAACACTGTATTTATTCAAAAACTTAGTTTATATTTAAAAAATTTAGGTTTCAAATTCATTTTACAATTAAAACAATATTTTTTTTAGACTTTTGAAACCATTTTAAAATATTTTTTCTTATAGTTATATCTATTGCATATATGTTTGAATTTATTTTTAAATGTTATTTGTGGATTTTTTTAGATTAACCTCACAACATTATTAGATTATTATTAGCTTTACATTCAAATTTAATTATTATTTTTAATAATTTTATAATAGTTTTTAAACTTTTAAACATTTTACAGCCCTTCGTAAAATGAAATTTAGCTTTTAGACATATTTTTCACATTTATATATAAAATTACAGAATTTTCAAATTTTTAAAATTTTGACAATGTTTAAATTTCATTATTTTCAGATTTTTTAATTATATCATTAAGACATAATCATATAATAATATCATTCAAAATAATTTTCTCTATTTCATTTTACCCCTATATTAAATTAAAAGACTACTTATTATATTTAAAATATATATGAAGCTTGTTCTATATGATTCTCAAAGTTTTTTAGTTTTTTTTTTCCAAAATTTTTCTATTGGTCAATGACAAATCAGTAATTATCTCCAATTTTGCAATTGAGTGACAAATCAGTAAATATCACAAACTTCTCCTGTTTTATATATAATATAGATATTGCAGCGTCACATGCTTCAAAATCATAGCTTAATTATTCAAATGTTGCAGAAGTATGAAACGTATCTGAAAAGGGCATGGTTCTATATCAAATGTTGAATATTTACATATATTTCGATTTTGAATTTTTTGAACCAAATATCAGATTTTCTAGAAGTTCACACGATCAAGATTAAATACTACTTGGAAAAACAGATTTGTTTATATATCTTAGGTTTCATATAGATTACTGAACTCTTTGACATGAAGGTTTAAAGATAAAAAAGAGATAATTATATAGCTACATGCATGTAATCATTACACACATTTGATTTTTAGGTCTTTTTCCTCTAAGTGTGTGTGTTCATCTTTTTTCCCCCCCTTTTTTGACTCACATTGGGTACAATTTATGAGAAGGGACTACAAGAATCACAATTAATTCAAACCCTATTTAAAGAATTTTAATTTCAAGATTAGGGTTTGTATAGAAATTATTCTAATTCAAGTTCAAACCGAAAAATTTCTGAAGTTAAGTTGCACTTGTTTAATCGATTTAAATTTGATTTCCGATTCCAAAAATTGGGTTATAATGATCGTGGATATGAATAGGACTAGACAGTCCGAGAGCTATCGAAATCAACTCAAACGGGAAATCAAATCCAATATGATCAAGAAAATCGGGTCAGGTCCATGCACATTAATACTCACGAGCCTAATCAAACATATATATTAAATTTATTATTTCTCTTATTAGTATACTATTTTACAAATATAATTTAAAAATTCCATTTTAAATGTGTTTTTAAGAATTTATACTATTTTATAAAAGATTATTCAGATAATGAATCGAACATTAGAAAAGAAGCTCGATCGAGCTCGAATCTCAAATTTTGACAGCAATTGCCTCGATGCTCCTCGTTTACACCTCTAATTACATGGTTCCGGGAAATAAATATTTGTCATGGATGGAAGCTACAAAGTCGTTTTCAAAAATATATAATGTTCAAGAAATGCCAAGATTTCATATTCATAAAAAATGTATTAAATTAAAAAGGGAAAAAAATAAAAAGAAGAGAAAATAGTAGGAGGTAAAATGGTGGGGCCCTTTTGGAAACCTTTTGGAGAACAAGGATATTTGGATTTCTGACCATTTCCAAAACGCTGCGTCAAAGGAACTGCTCCACCACGCGTTCTCCCCTGGGCCCACTCACATACGATCATTTCCCATTTTTAGCTTTATTTTTTCATACTTTATTTAGATATTTTCTCGCTTACTATCTATATTATAATAATGGGGAATTCTACACACCCCAAAAATACTAAACACACCCCAAAAATACACATGAACATTAAAATAATAAAAAAATGAATGTGTGTGTAAATGGGGTGTGTTTAGAAATGTTTGGGGTGTGTATAGAATTCCCCTATAATAATAGAGGAAAACTTGGAAATTTTATAAAAATACTATTTTCTCCCAAATAGTGTTAAATTAACATTTTTTTTTATTTTCTGATCTATTTATTTACATAATATAATTAATTATTGTATTTGCTGTATTTTACATTTTTTATTACTTTACCCATTTGATTTCATAATATAGTTATTGTATTAGTTTATTTTTTATTGATTTTAATTAAATTAATTTTAATAAATGTAATTTCTTAAATTCCAATAATAGATATTATCCAAAAAATAGTTTCAATAATAATTATTAAGTTGTTTAGTGATATCTAATATCATATTTAATATGAATTAACAAATAAATGTAACATTATTAAAGATGTATATATATATATAATATTTTTGTCGTAATTATATGTCATTCTAAGTATTTTGTAAATTAATATTTGTATTTCGACAAAGTGATATCACTCAATATTTTATGAAGATTATTGATATCATTTACCGATATATTTTAATGATGAAAATATTATTTAGTATCAAATATAAATATCATATAATCAACAATAAAAACGGTGTTTAGTTTACACTTAGGGTTTTATATCTATTTATATGAGAGCGCATATTTTTAATTTTGATGGCTCGATTGATAATTTAATTTTATGCGCAAGGTTTCTAATTATGTTTAATTATGTTGTTGTCATCATCATCATTACTACTACTACATTTACATTTTGTGTTAGGCTTGAATTCCAGTGCTTAACGTTGGACTATAGAAATAAATTCAATGTTAATCAATATTAAAAATGTTTTTCTAATTCAATTTGTTTTAAAATAAATGGTTAAACATATATAATTGCTTGTGTCAAGTTCTTAAATTAAATTTCTAATTTTATTGTGTATTGTTTCTATATATACATACTCACTTACACATATATTTACTCTAAGTAATTGAATTTGATTTTTAATTTTTAATTTATTTTTAGTGTTTTTAGTTTATTTAATTTAAGTGACTGTCGATATTAGTTTGTAACACGGGTGATAAAAAAAAATGTCTCTCTAGAAATGTTGTGTATAAAGAAGTTTTTCAAAATTTATAAACTTTGCAGGTAATTAAATTTCCAATTTTGATTTGAAATCATGTTTGATACTTTGTTTTTAGTATTAATAATGAATTAGTGAATTGAATGGGTATAATATTGATAGATTGTTGTGAATTGAATTATCTTAAACAACTTTAGATTTTCTTAGTTATTAAATAGTATACGTCTTATATATACTAAAATTACTTACGCTATGTTATGAAATAATTAATATTTACCAATATTATATCACGAATCGTGTATCGCGCAGGTGCGGATACTATAGTTATGAGAAAAATCTGATTATCGAACATATGATTTTGAGCAAGTTTTACGTAAGATCATCACACAGTTATGTTATATGGGACTGGTATGTTAGGTGAGACTAGTCAACCCACAACCAAAACTTCATAATTCATGTACAATTTAGTGGAACAGTCCTGCTACCTACCCACCGTAGACACATTAATTTGTATCCACCACTAATGTGTTAAATATCCAGCATATTAATTAATTTTACTTTTCATGTAACGAGAGTATAAGATTGTTACACGTCAGCGGTGGACACATTAAGAGTTGTCCGCCATGGACACTTTAACATTTTCCTTTAGTGGAAATGGGCTTTATCAATGGTTAAAAAATGTTTTTTCTCACGAAAACTGTCCGTGAGAACATCTCACAAATTTTTTTATGTTGAATGAGTTTGATTCATGGATAAAACTGATTTGTCTCATAAAAACTATCTATAAAACCGTTTCACCCAAGTTTTTGTGGGTGGTATTTTTTTTTTCCGATGAAAATGTATTTCTCAATAAATGAACTTATATGTAAGTTATTAAATTTGCATATACGCTCTACACTAAAATAACTAGAGAAAATGTATATTATCAAATTATAATACTTCCAAAATTCATGAGTCTAAAAACATTATATACTGGTCAGAATACTTAGAAATTAGATCCAAAGATATTGGAAGCTGCAAGAGACTAAAAGGGATTAATCTTTCTCAAATCAAATTTGTTAATGAAATTAAAAACCTAGTTGTTCTCAATTTTTTCTTTATATATTTATTTATCACAAAAACGGACTCACGCAGAGTTTTCGTGATATGAATCATTTCTAGTGTTGCAATAAATTGTGTCCATAAAATCTAAACACAAAGAGGGTGATACAAATTAAATAGTTTAATTTAAGTTATATATTAATTGAGAAATATGAATCATGGATTAACTTGACTCACGTGATACGTGAAACAGTTTCACACACTCCATTCTTTATTTTAGGGTCGAGTTGTCCTCAAAGTTTCGAAAATGTTTACAGCTCAAACCGTACTTTATTTCCAAATTCTCAATTGCTTAGAGATAATGTCCAGATCTTATTATGTCACTCACAAAGATTTTGGATAATGTATTTTTAATGTTAAAATGCTGTAACGTCCCCACAAATATAAAAAGATGCATGAATCACTTTTTATTTTCCTAAAAATCACCATTTCAACAATTATATACATATATATACACACAACAAACAATATAAATTCATTGTTACAAATAATGTACAAATTAAAGCAATTCATTTAATATAACACATTTATAAATAAAAAAAAGATATGCAATTGAAACTTAATGCAGTAAAATAAATTATTTCTGCCATGCTCAATAATAATTAATTGTTTCACTCTCATGGAACATAAGTTCTCAAATACTATGATTGTTATTAACGTTTTCAGTTAGTGACTCATGACTTCAATTAATGTTATGAAAAAGCATGTTATAATTATTAAACTCTCAATATATTTAACCACACATCATATATTTCAACGTACGTTTCATCTGATATTTCAAAATAACTATCATTAATCTACATAAATAACATCACTTAATTAACACATTTTGAATTTAGGATAATTAATTCAAAATATAACACCAAATACAATGGAACATCGACTTACCGTTTAAAATAATGTTTTATTTTAACACTATTAGCCTACTAAACAAGGGAACAAAATTAGTTCTTTGGGGACATGTTTTACCAACAACTGTATTTATTACCCAATGTAAATGGGGAAAAGAAATGATGTTCAAATTGACTTATGAAAAGCAAAAAAAGAATTGCATTTTAGTTACTTTTCATTTGCATGATGTAATTTTTGTCACAATCAAAAAATGAGATTGCGCGCGGCTAATATGTAGCAAGTTGGAATGGTAATTAATTAGGATTGAAAATAAGTACTAAATATAGTGAAAAGATTCTTGGCATGCATCATATCTTCCTAGGATGTTACAAACTCTACTCCATATCTTTCTTATATATAATTGTAATCAATGTCTTTCAAAAATTAAATTTGTTAAAATGCAAATTAATTCTTATTTCATTCATGATTTAATAGATTGTGTTATTTCATAATAAATTAGTTATTTTAACCCCTTTTTTTATGAATGAAATGTTAAAACTTTAATTTTGAACGTAATACCTATAAGATTGTTAGTATTTTCATTTAATATGATTATATTAATCAATATGACATGAAACCCTCTAACGGGTCATCTTACGTGAGATGAGTCAATCCATAACTCACATTTCACAATTTACATTTAATTAGTGAAAATAATTTTGAATTAATGATAAAAAGGATTCGACTTGTAATGATAACTATATCTGAAACCGTCTCGAGCCTGTTTTTGTGGAGTTCTTTTATGTAGATGAAATTTTATGAAACTTATCTTTCAAAATCATCTTGAAGAAAAAAATAAAGAAGAATTTAATTTTTAATTTAGCATATATATTATACTAATTTTTTTAATTTAAAGGACAACAAAATACGGATGAGATCCTTGCATCCAGGTTGGATCCGGGTCGCCTAACCCGTTTTTTTTTTCTTTTTTTCACGTCTGGTTTTTTAATTTTGACACTTAAAATTACGTTATGTTAGACCTACCTTTACGTTATATTAGACCTATATTTACGTTATGTTAAACCTACCTTTCTGCCCAAATTTCATACCTTAAACTTTAAAATAAAACCCTAGTTTTGACACATTTTGTACATGTACTAGTATCATTACATTGTATTACACGTATATATATATGTTATATTAGACCTACCTTTGTGTTATATTAGACCTACTTACATTAGGTAGATCTAACTTAACACAAAAGAAGGTTAGCATAACATAAAGATAGGTCTATTGGAGCGAATTTGGATAGGTTTGAGTGTGAATACCAGTCACGTGGGGCGCGTAAAACGCACATGCGGGTGCATTTTGGTGCGTTGATTGAGTCAACCCTGATACATGGATCCTAAATCAGTATGTCTGATTCATATAAGTTTTTGTCCAAAATTAATCCCATGCTCGAGGATATTTATTTATTTATTTATTTTAATTTTTTGAGAAAATTCCAAATTCAAAATTCTTCAAAATTAGGTGTTCACAACTTAATTATAGTCAAACAATTTTCATATAAATGAAATAGAAAAGTTAAGGGTATGAGAGAATTAATTAAGCATGTGCATGAGTTTGAAATTAGTCAAGTCATTGCTCACAAGTCTCTCTAATTTTCAAGTTAGATCTCATACATTCTTTATATGTTTGTCACAATACTATAATAATTAATAAAACAATACATAACATCATAATAGATATTTCAAGGGAAAAAGAAAACACTAATTAGAAAACATCATAATAAAGCAAGTGGAAATACCTTCGATTACCCAATTTGACAAGCCAAGAAACTTGTTTACCATTTTTTTTTTGGGAAGTTACTTTTTTACCCAATTTGATGGCGAAATGTCAATAATACCCTCAACTTAAGTTTATATTTACATAAACCACAAATATATCAGCATATATCGTGAACACGATATTATATTCCATACTCATGACATGTTAAACATTTCTGCATTTTGTGAACACGATATTATATTCCGTGTTCACGACATGTTGAACCTTTCTGTATTTCGTGAACACAATATTATATTTCGTGTTCACGACATGTGAACATTTCTGCATTTCGTGAACACGATATTATATTTTGTATTCACAATATGTTGAACCTTGCTGCATTTCGTGAACACGATTATATTCTGTATTCACGACATGTTCACCTTATCTGAAAAGTTGACTCGAGTCGAGGAACGTTGACTCGAGTCCAGGGAGCTTGACTCGGGTCCAGGATATTTTCTTTTTTATGTAAATATAACTTAAGTTGAGGGTATTATGGACATTTCACTACCCAAATTGGGTAAAATAGTTACTTCCCAAAAAAATGGGTAGATAAATTTCTTAACTTGTGAAAATGGGTACTTTGGAAATTGACCAATAAAGCCATACCCAAAATATATAATTGAGAGCATCAAGAAATTAATAAAATGTCATTTCATCAAAAGCAAATATATATACATACATATATATATATATATATATGTTTCCTAATAGGACAAAGGATAATGCATCTAAGATTTTCTTATTAGTGTGATTATATTTCAATCATGCTTGATTAATGAAAACGCGTTTTGACATAATGATTATGCAAATGCAACTTTATTGCAACTATCTTTAATTGTCTTTATTTTTTCTTAATTCTAATTGTTACTTGAAATAAAAGAAATGGATTATGAATAGAAAAAGAATCCACTATCAACCTATCATTAACTTTTCACCTTACTACAAATAGTTACCTCATTCATTTCTTCATATAGCATGCAAATTAAGTCTATTCTTAAAAGATAAGTGAGAAACATCATTATGGAAATTCAATAATATTATTGCAATTCAAATGTTATTTTATTACAAAAGTTAGATTCTAAAGCTTATTTATTCATGCACTATGATCAAAAATAAAACTTAAACTATAACTTAATTAATGTATATATAGATTCATGAATTAGTATAAAAAAAAAAAAAACTTGGACAATCTAATTTGTTCGTCCTAGTTGTCAGGGCCGACCCTAAGTTAGGGTGAACGTGTGGTCCCATTTTTTAAGTGACCTCAAATTTTCATCAATTATTATAGAGTTTATTACTTTTTTTGTCCCGTAAAGCAGGGGGTCTGACAATCTCGGACCTTTTTATATCGGGTTGGTCAATTTGGACATTATTGTTCAAAAATTAACAATTTGTGCCCAATTTCAGCCCGAATGGCTTATTTGGGCTCAAATCGCACGTGGTGTGCACGTGTGGCCCTAATTTCGGGCTATCCGGCCCAAAATTGGACACGTTGGATGTTTTTAATTACGTGGCATTTAAGTAAAATAACATGAAAATCCACTTGGATTTTTTAATCAAAAAACGGGATTCACATCCTGATGCAGCAGAAGCACGATACAGAAACGTAAATCCGTTGATTCTAAGAATACCGGAAGATACGTGAAGGGATAACCCAATTTTTAATTCAATATTCAACTCCCTCAAATAATAAACATAACAATTATTTATACTAATATTATGGAATCATAAAAGATGAAATAAAATCACATAAAAATAGCAATAACAATAAAATCAATCTAAATCTATAAAATATATTTATTCCTTATTGATCTCCATCATTCTCCTCCTCTTCTAAAAGATTCGTCCTCGAATCTGCATGAATTGTATCTCCTGCAATATAATAAACTCCACTAGTCGCTCATCTCGTCCCAGGATAACAAAATCAATTGATGCTTCCAAAAATTTCACCTCAAAAATATCTGCAGTACGTATGTGGCCTAAGGTCTTGAGACGATAAGCAAGTGGGGGCTTCGGAAAAGAATCAAAATAACTATCATTCGTGATGAAAAAATAATAGTAGGTTTGATTGATGGTGGCGGTGTAGGTCTGATAAGAAGATGAGTTCCGTCGTTTGGCGGCGATAGACGGTGGAATTAATTGAGCGGTGACAGGGGCGGTCGGATCCGGATATGATGGCGGGGCTATTGTCTTCAAATCCGGATATGATGGCGATGTTATTGCAGCGGCAGCAACAAGAGCTGCCAAAACTGGAGATGGTGGCGACAAGATAGCGGACGATTTCAGTTCGAGTTCGTCTCGTTAGCGGTAGCTGTCGAAGATCCCATCGACGATGGTAGCCAATTGAGACCAGAGGAAATCAAATTCCTCATCCATATCGTAAGTCTGTGTCATGTTGATGAACTCCACAGAATCGTTATGACTCTGGATACCAACTGATGCAGCAGAAGCACGATACAGAAACGTAAATCCGTTGATTCTAAGAATACCGGAAGATACGTGAAGGGATAACCCAATTTTTAATTCAATATTCAACTCCCTCAAATAATAAACATAACAATTATTTATACTAATATTATGGAATCATAAAAGATGAAATAAAATCACATAAAAATAGCAATAACAATAAAATCAATCTAAATCTATAAAATATATTTATTCCTTATTGATCTCCATCATTCTCCTCCTCTTCGAAAAGATTCGTCCTCGAATCTGCATGAATTGTATCTCCTGCAGTATAATAAACTCCACTAGTCGCTCATCTCGTCCCAGGATAACAAAATCAATTGATGCCTCCAAAAATTTCACCTCAAAAATATCCGCAGTACGTATGTGGCCTAAGGTCTTGAGACGATAAGCAAGTGGGGGCTTCGGAAAAGAATCAAAATAACTATCATTCGTGATGAAAAAATAATAGTAGGTTTGATTGATGGTGGCGGTGTAGGTCTGATAAGAAGATGAGTTCCGTCGTTTGGCGGCGATAGATGGTGGAATTAATTGAGCGGTGACAGGGGCGGTCGGATCCGGATATGATGGCGGGGCTATTGTCTTCAAATTCGGATATGATGGCGATGTTATTGCAGCGGCAGCAACAAGGGCTGCCAAAACTGGAGATGGTGGTGACAAGATCGCGGACGATTCCAGTTCGAGTTCGTCTCGTTGGCGGTAGCTGTCGAAGATCCCATCGACGATGGTAGCCAATTGAGACCAGAGGAAATCAAATTCCTCATCCATATCGTAAGTCTGTGTCATGTTGATGAACTCCACAGAATCGTTATGACTCTGGATACCAACTGATGCAGCAGAAGCACGATACAGAAACGTAAATCCGTTGATTCTAAGAATACCGGAAGATACGTGAAGGGATAACCCAATTTTTAATTCAATATTCAACTCCCTCAAATAATAAACATAACAATTATTTATACTAATATTATGGAATCATAAAAGATGAAATAAAATCACATAAAAATAGCAATAACAATAAAATCAATCTAAATCTATAAAATATATTTATTCCTTATTGATCTCCATCACATCCCCAAATCAATTGAACCCTAAAATCAAAAAAAAAAAAAAAAAGGGTAACAAATTTAATCCCCAAATCAAAAGAGCCCTAATTAGAGAAACACTTGAGAGATTTTCAAAGAAAAATCGACGTCGCCCAATCGTGTTGAAAGACCAAAATCCATTCGCACCTCGTGTCGCCACAGTTCTGAAGATGGTGAAGAAACGAGATAGGAAACTGGCGCACTTCCCACCTCCTAGATATAGTTAGTTTTCCTTGTTTTTTCATGTAACTGAGCGCAACTTTGTGATGTTTTTTAGTATGTTTCCCGTTTTTTGTTTGTTTAATAGAACCCTAGGTAAGTTTTTGTCTTCTTTTGGTTGTTGAACAATTAAATATGGGGTTTTTTCCTGTTTTTCCAGACATGTGGGGTAGGGTATAGTTCACTTTTCTTTATTGTGTTGTGTGTTGGTGTGGTGGGTTCTTACTGTGTTGAGGGTGGGTGGGCTTGGTTTTGTGGTCACAGTTGTCCACATAGGTGAAGTAGCAGTTTTTGGAATTTAATTAGGTGATTTATTTTATACTTGATTAATCTAGTGATATAATTGTGCAATGTTTTATACTTAATTAGGTGATTTAAAATCAGTTTTATGCAATGTTTTATATTTAATTAATCTAGTGATAGAATTGTGCTAAACTGGAAATTAATTTAGGATTGTAAAGATAATATATTCTATATTGGCTTATTGGGCCCACTGTAGACTTTATTTAATTGTGATAAATGTATTTTTAATTCAAGACTGTTAAACAAATGGAATGTTAATTAATTCTTTCTGTTTGGTTCTAAAAAATGGAATGTTAGTTAATGCTTGTTATTTGTTTTGTAAATTGATAGAAAAGGAGCACCAATTCATCACTCTTGTAATTCATTATGGAGGTGAGTTTTCAAACACCTCTTGTAAAGTTGAATATAAGGGTGGATCCATAATGAATTATGATTATGTAGAAGCTGAATCTGTTTGCCTAGATGATTTGAAAAGGTGGACTGAAGTTGAGTTAAGAGAATGGGATATGAGGTTCTATATCATTCAAAAGAGTGTGTTTAGGCTTCTACATACTGATGAATTGTTTAGGGAAATAACATTAAACCATGTAGGTATTAACGTTCTACATGTGTGTATGCTGAAAAACTTGAGAAAATTGACAAATCCTTACATGAACATGTAGATGATTTTATGAATGAGTTGAGTGGTGAAGATGATGTAAGTAATGAGTCTGATGATGATCTAATTAATGGGGGTGAATATGGGGTGAATTCTGAGGATGAAAATGAGCTAGATGAGAATTTTGAGAGAGGGGTAGGGACTGAAATTGGGGGTGAAGATGGGGTGGAGGGTGATGACAATGTAGAAGGGGTAAAGGGTGAGTATGATGACAATGAGGATGATGTAGTTCAAACAGGGATTGACTTAGATGAGTACAAAGACAGTAATGGTGAGGATAGACAAGAAACTTTCCCTACTTTCAACAATGAATGTATATATGATCCTGTGTTTGTTGTTGGGCTAACTTTTAGAAATAGAGCAGATTTTAAAAAGGCTATTGATTCCTATGCTATCAAAACACATAGATCTCTTAGGATTACTAAGAGTGATCCCACTAGGTGTTATGCAAGGTGTATAGTGGAGGGGTGTAATTGGAGGGTAAATTTGATAAAAGTTGCAGATGAGAGTTCCTTTAGGGTTAGAATGGTTAATGATAAGCACACATGCCCAACAACTAAGAATGTGAAGAGTAAATGGCTAAGTGAGAGGTTCATGAAAAAATTCATTAGTGATCCAAAGAGGAGGGTGTAGGGGTTTAGGCAAGACATAGTAGAGGAGATTGGTTGCATGGTGTCTAGGGATTGTGCTTATAGAGCTAATAGAAGGGCAATTAAAATGATTGGAGGGGATCCATATAAGGAGTATGCATTACTTTGGGACTATGCAGAAGAATTGAGAAGAACAAATCCTTCCTCAACTGTGATTTTAGGTACTGACTTGAAGGATGATGGAAGTGAGAGGTTTAGCAGGTTCTATGTCTGCCTTGGAGCATTGAAGGAAGAGTTTCATAGAGGGTTGAGGCCTATAATAGGGGTAGATGGTGGTTTTCTTAAAGGTCCACACAAATGAATGCTCTTATCTGCCGTAGGTGTAGATCCCAACAATTTCATATATCCCATAGCTTGGGCAGTGGTGTGCAAGGAGAATGGTGAGATATGAGAATAGTTCCTAAGGATTTTGAAGATAGAAGACTTAAGCATATATAAGGATTATGAGATTACTTTCATAAGTGATAAGTAAAAAGGACTTGTGCTAACATTTAGTGAAGTTTTCCCAGGCTCATCTCACAGATTTTGTGTGAGGCATTTCACCAAAACTTCCAGGTGGCAGGCTTCAGGGGTGCAGAACTCAAGAGTTACCTTTGGAAGGCTGCTTGTGCCACAACAATTGGGGAGTTTAAGGTTGCAATGGCTGCCTTGGGAAGCATTATTGAGGCTGCTTGGAAATGGCTAGATGGTAAGTCACCAGAACAGTAGCGTAAGTCTCATTTCTCTGAATTCCCTAAGTGTGATATGCTTCTGAATAATGGGTGTGAAGTGTTTAATAAGTGTATTCTTGAGGCAAGAGAGCTTCCCATATTATCTATGCTTGAGTGGATTAGGGAATGGATAATGAAAAGATTGAACCATAGTAGAGAAAGGGCAGAAATGAAGTGGAAGGGGATTTATATGCCCAAGAATTTTAAAGATTATCTAGAAAACAAGTGAGAGGGTGAGTGATTGCATACCAATCAAAGGGGATAGAAACCATTATCAGATATATTGTTGTGATGGGAGCCAATACACAGTAGATCTTGATAGGTGGGAGTGCAGTTGTAGACAGTAGGGTTTGAGTGGAGTGCCTTGCAAACATGCATTGAGTGCAATCTACAATGAAAAGGTCAATCCAAAAGATTATGTAGATTTACAATACACTGTGGATGTCTATAGGATGATGTATGAATCTTCTGTGAAAGGGATCAATGGAAAGGCACTTTGGGAGCAGACTGAATTGGCACCACCTCTTCTCCCAAAAATATCAAAAGGAGTTGGAAGACCTCCAAAAAGAAGAAGGAAGGAAGCTGGTGAGGTGGGCAAAGGCAAAAAACTCAAGAATGTGCAAAGACTGAAAAGGCAACATAAGTCATACTTGTGTACCGAGTGCAAAAGCAATGGGCATAATGTGAGAAGGTATCCTCTAAACAAGGGTGAAGAACCTGAAAGTTCAAGGAGAGTATAAGAACCATCACAGGTGAATTTTGTTCTTTGAATTGCTACTTTACAATTTTTTTTTTTTTTACAAAATCTTATTCCTAATTTAATGATCCCAGGATATACACTGTGACGGGTGATGGAGGGAGATGATGACAATGATGAAGACCAATCTGCTGAGGCTTTTACTACCACAAATGATATGAGTATGTTATTGAATTGTTGTGAGTATGATATTGTGTGTATTTTATTCCAAGTTATCTGCTGGGATGTGTCTATTTGCATTTGGTATGTGAATCTGTCATTCCAAGTTTTCAATGTGTAACTTTCTTGACAGGAAACGCAAGTGGGGAATACAATCCCCAATCAACCTCTTGAGAGTGAATCTGGTGTGGATAATCTGCCACAATCCCAACAGACTGTTGAAGAAGCCATTCAAACTCAGCAATCTCAGATTCATGGACCTTCAATGTACGAGCAACTTCAATTGGGACAGATCAATAGAGGACCAAGAGGACCTACAAGTGATGGCAAGAAATTTGTCACACTTTCCCAGCTGCAAGAAAATACCAAAAAGCTCAAGAAATGAAGTGCTATTTTGACTGCATTAGAATCAAATAGGATGAGGTCTTAGAATTCTAGCTAGAATTTATGTAGGATGTTTTTGATATTTTGGGGAATGGAAGTGTATTTTGACTGCTTTTGATATTTTGAAGCTCATAACACTAATTCTAGCTAGAATTTTAGCAAGTTATTCATATGGTTTGCTACATTGAACCTATAGTTTTTTTGCTTTTTGGCAATGTGATGACATTGTGATTGGCTACTTTTAATTGGTTTTGTGTATTCTCTTTGGCAAGCTGCAATATATCATCAATATTTTCATAAGTAATTTGTTTACAATATCTCATCAATACACATTCACATATGTATTCTTGCAATGTGAACAAAGCTTGCAATAAAATCATTCAAAACTTCAAAATTCTTCAAAACCATGGTATTCATTTAAGACAATGGAAACTACAAAATTCTTCATACACCATCCATCTTCATACATGAATCCAACCAACAAAAACTACAAACACTAACATTTTCATCCTCTAGAAACCATCTAAAACACCCTAAACCAAACCCAGCATCCAAAACTACAAATTACAGGAATAGAGACCAACAATTTCAGTAGCTTCATATTCATCAATTTCAGTTTCTTGATCTCCTCAACCATGATGTTCATTTCATTCTTCATCCTTGTGTTTTCCTGCTCCATAGCATTGATTCTTCTCAACAATCTAGGTATCAAACTCTTTGATCTACCACACATTGGGGGATCCTCCCAAGAAAAAAAGCCACACCCACCTCTCTGCAACACAATCAAGACAAGACATTTCACAAAACAGGGCATTTCAGTAGATTAAAACAGGGCATTTCATCAATACACATTCACATATTTGCTTACATTATAGTGGAGGCAAGAATTGAATCTTCTTCTTAGGTTTTCATTGCTCCAAGAAGTGCGAATCACAGCTCTTGTTCCACAGTTACAATACATATCTCCTATTTTACATGACATTTTTGCAGTTCTTGAAGCTCTTGAGATAAAATCCCCTTTCTTTTATGTTAAAGCTGTGCAAAACACATTTAAATTCTATTTTTTAGCAATTCATCAAGGTTATACTAATCTACTCGAAACCTAGCTTTCTCCTGCCTCAAATTGAAATTCTTCGACCATAATCCCGAATCGCACATATGACCACAAGTACTATCGCGATTAAAGAGATTACCTTGTCAGATCACTGTCGGCGTTTGGTGGCAGCGCCTGGCAGTAATGATCAACGGGATTTCACCTTCTCTCTCTACTGTTCCTCTGTTAATTCGTGTGGGTGAGGGTGTAATTAGGGTTAGGGTTTTTTTGGGTTCTTTTGATTTGGGGAATTGTTCAATTGATTTGGGGATGTGAATCCTGTTTTTTTGATTAAAAAATCCAGGTGGATTTTCCTGTTATTTTACTTAAATGCCACATAATTAAAAACACCCAACATGTCCAATTTTGGGCCGGATGGCCCGAAATTAGGGCCACACGTGCACAACACGTGCGATTTGAGCCCAAATAAGTCATTCGGGCTGAAATTAGGCATAAATTGCTAATTTTTGAACAATAATGTTCAAATTGGCCAGCCCGATATAATAATGTCCGAGATTGCAAAACCCCCTACTTTACGGGACAAAAAAAGTAATAAACTCTATAGAGTTTATATATAGTTGTATTATGTATAATTAGACTCAATATATATATATATATATATATACTATAAAATTGATAGTAAATTATTTGTAGCCCAATTTTTATATTAAAATAAATTAATTTATAATTGGATACTAAAAATGACAATCAATACTTTTGTTATTAAATATAGAATGATTGTCATGTAAGCAACCAAATAATTATTATTTGATTGATTAATGTAATCTTTCCATATTAAAGATGTAGTTAATGGTAAAATAAAACAGACCATGTTATTAAATCATAGAAACAACACATTCAAACTAATTGTGATTACATTTCCAAATTCTTCTAATTTTATGCTTGCATCTTATTTTCTATTGTTGTTTTACTTCTCAAAATGTACAAAATCTAGATATTTTCAATGGTAGATTGAAACTTATTGATGCGTTCCTATTTGGTTTTATTGCATTTTTCCAACGTTTTAGATGGACAAAGAAGCATATTGAAACTTGATCTATATACAAACTTTTTGAATGAAAGTGTTTTTTTTTTTTTAGTTTTTGAGTTAAATTTATCATTTAGATATAAAAGCATTTTTTTCTCCTTGTGATCCATTTTTTCTAATTCGCCAAGAACTCCCAAAATGTTAGGACCGACCCTGCTAGTTGTATATGTAGTGGCCCCATGATTCATCTATCAACAATATTAGTTTTATCGTGTGATTGTAATGATAAATATGGTATCTGCAGAAATGACAAATACAATATGGTCTAATTGAAACCCATTGAATCACGATCTCAGCTTCTTTGAAAGACTTGAGATTTTATAAACCTTCTCAATTAGCTATGTATTTGGCCTTCGGTTAAGTCAGTTTGAATTGGTCCTCCACAATTTTATAAGCATGCATACATAATCTTTTGTGATAATTATTCAATTTGTTACATGGTATTCAATAAATATCAAAACTATATATCTGCAAGATTTTTGACACATGACAATTTCTGAGTGTCCTATAAAATATATACATTAAAATATCAATTAATTCGACTAATTAATTTATGAATCATTTTAAATTCATGTTAACATATAATTTCACATGTAACATATATCTTAAGTAGCCAATACATTTTGACTGTAATCTCCCAAGTAGGTTGCCAATAAATTAGGTTAGTAGGATTATTGAATAAATAGTATCTATAGCTTTAGTCCCTAAAATTGTCCCTAAAACAAGTATAGTTAAAGTATTTTAAGGAGCACTAGCTAGGAATAATTTTTTTCTTAGACACACTAGTTAAAGTTTGCTATCCAACAAAGATTTTGTGGGTGCTCACCTGCCAAACCTTGTTAGACCCATTTTAATATAAATTCAAGAATGTAGAAAACAAACTCACGTAGAATTGTCTCACATAAAATTTTACGTGAGATTATCACATTTAAAATCTTACATGAAACATAGTTTTTTATGATCTTATGTGAAACTGATATTAACCATAATGTGGGTTGACCCGTTTCATTAGTTTATATGAATTTTATCTTACATAAGTTCTCACATAAGACCTTTTAACGTAATACCTACTTATAGAAAATTACATTAAACATATATAATTGTGGTTTCCAATTCAGGGGAGAGTGGGATTTTGGGTGAGATTAGAAACTTAATTTGTTATTATACATGCATGAGTATTAATAAATTAATTAGTTGTCAAGAACATATCTTTCTACTCTCATATTTACTATCTAAAAGAAAACAAGATATGCACTATATAATAGCATTATCATTACATATATTGATAATACAATAAATAAGGAAATATATACGCCAAAGTCCTAGTGACCTTAGGTCTCAATCAATAGTCTTGATATTATAAGTACAAAATAGAACTCCACATCACAAATAGCTCAAATATTTGGGATTTACAAAAATAAATGAAGTTAAATCACGATTTTAGAAGTCATTTTCGAATAGAGTCGATTTCGTGTGAACAAAGACGTTGATATTTAAAATGCGACTTTTCGTTTGTGCAGCTACACGGTTTCAGATTCGAAGAATTGATGGCTCAAGATTTGACTGTGAAGTTTTTTTGTCACCTTATTACAACATTTCAAATTCTTATGTTTTTGTTGGTGGATCCCATTATTATTTGTTTATAATTGATGTAAGAAGATTTTAGAGAATAATAATTCAAGTGTTGATGTCAAAGGAAAATGCTTTTAAGTTGTGATCCATCATGAGAATTGTCACCATTTAGGCAAACAATCCTTTCCATGATAATAGTAGCTACATTTAGAACCATTGTTTGCAATACAAGTCAATAGTCTTCTTGTGAATGATAATATATTGAAAGTTAAACTCTAGTTGTTGAACTCGATTGTTTTAACGGATTTGAATTTCATCAATTGAGAATCTTCTTAAAAATGAATTGAACTGGCTGAGTTTAATTCGATCTGCAATACTCTCAGTCGAACAAGTGGTGAACAGATATAAACCCAAGGAAAAACTCGTTTTAAATATAAATGGAAGGCAAATGCTGCTGTGCAACAGGTGCACGGATCTGGATTGGTGGAACTAGGGTGACCCGACCCGGATCCGCGCACCTGGGTTTTCCTTTTTTTTTTTCCCCCTTCAGGCTGTTACGTTTATGTTGTTAGGATGTGACATTTACGTTATATAAGTGTGACCTTTATATATAAATGTTATGACCTTTATATTCAGTAACTTAGGAAAAAATGGAGATTTTCATGTTTTTTCGCTTCAGATTGAGACCTTTATGTACAATTTTTGTGACATTTATGTATAAATATTATGACCTTTATGATCCATAATTTTGAAAAAAAAATGAAAATTTTCAAAATTCAGCCCATTTTTAGGATGAATATAGGTGCAACTAATATTACATAAAGGTAAATATGTACAAATTTTGCTAAAATTCTTCATTTTTTTCTAAGTTAGAGTATATAAAGGTCATTACATTTGTACATAAAGGTTACATTTATATAACATAAAGGTAACAACCTGAAGTGGAAAAAAAAAATAAAAAATAATAAAAATAAAAAGTGCACGGATCTAGGTCGACCCGAACCGTACCAGAATTATATGTGCATCAATTGCACAGGAGACTAACTCTAAATGGAATGGGAAAACCTAGTCAATATTTATTTGGAAATAAGAATATATATAAAATATTGTAATAAACATGAACATTTGTCTTAATAATACTAGTAGTTTGTAGTTTATTGTTAGTAGTTTATATTATTTTAAATTAACATGCTTTCAAACCTTTTTTTTTTTCTTTTGTAGAAATAATAACAAAAAGGTATTCTACTTTATAATGGAAAAAAAAAATTATAATTTGGGCAAAGAAGATTTCTTGAGTTTTAAATATTTTTTTTGGCACAAGTCGTGAAATTTGAATCCATCTCAAACCTAGCCCGCAGTCATCCCTACTTCGGTTGGAACGGGGCCGGAAAATAAAGAAAACCCAGACCCGTCACACAGACCTCGGGTCACAGTGGATACCAACGAGTTGGGTTAATATCGTCGTCTTCAATCTCAAGATCATCAATACCCTCAATAGTTTTCACAAAGTTTCAAGATTCCAAATGTAAATGCACATTGAAACCATATCACAATCATACATATTGCCATTTTACATAAATGACTCATATCGAATTCAAAATCTAACAGTGCGTTAGAAGTGAATTTCAGCATATCAAAAACAAGATATGAACATTACAACACTGAAATGACTGGGCTGCACGCTTTAGGACTCTCAAGAAGTTAATGTTTTAGTGACTAGCTTCTGAATATCTAAAAGTTAGTAACAAAGCATATGATTCACCCAGATCTGCGCATTTTGACATTTAGTGGTACCTCCTTGTAGGATTGAACCTTTTTGGCTGCTAATCGTGATGGCCTGAGAGATGATCTTCCAAACTCTTGAGGTTTATATTTGGGAGTCGAATGCATAATGTCACCTTCATCTTTCACTACGGTGTTCTCAGAAGTTGACCCTTGTTCTTGGGTGGTATCATCAAACCGAGATTCGGAGACTTTAGTGTCATTTGCCTCGGTCAAAAGCTCAGCAGGCTTTGCTTCTACAGCTTTAAACCGAGCAGATTGCCTTCGCACAAAAGGCCTATCATGACAACACACAAAGGGGCAAATGACAAAAAATATAATTCGGAAAATATACATATATGTTTGTCTCATTCATTTATTCCTAAATTTACAGAAAACAGAGAGAAACCTTTTATTTAAAATCTGTTCTTTATCATCAGGCAACTGAGATACGGAAGTTTCAGTGCTGTTAGTCTCCAACAAATCATCAGCAGGTTTTACTTCTGCAGGTTTAAATCTAGCAGATTGCCTTCGTGAAAATGGCCTTTTGTGACAACATGCAAAATAGTAAGCGAAAGAATGAGGGAAAATCAAACAAAAAAATTTGTTTCTCTTCTTCCAGTTTTACAGAAAGCAAAAAAAAAAAAAAAAACCTTTTATTTGTGGGCTTATCCTTAGATTGGTCTTGTTCAGAAGAGCCCAAACCTATGCATAAAAGTAACACATCAGTTAAAGATCTTTCTTAAATCTAACTAGGTGTCTCCCGAATAATTCACTCACCATTTGTTTCCAAATTCCTTTTGCTCTTATGAGGTTTCTGTTTCTCATCATCCGTATCTTCTTTTAAGGACTCCCCTTCTACTTGAGACTTGATCACCTTTACATTTAGAAGGTTATAGCAGCCAGATTGAGTTATTAGCAAAAGACACAAGTGGCTCATTACATATCTAAAGAACATAAAAACATACACACAAAACAACTGAAGTAACTCAGTGCAAGTGAAATGTATACAGAGAGAACTGAAGTATATTATTCAGAGTAAATTGAGTACCTCGGCATCAGCATTTTTGCAACGTTTCGTCCTTGCTCCCTGAACAACAACTGAGCATTAAGTTAAACATATAACATGCAATGAAAATTTTGCTTACAAAAAAGCTACCATTAATTCAGATATGGACCTCAAGTTCCAATTTTCTTGCTTTAAGCAGACCACTTTTGCACCCAAGTTCATGCTGTAGTAGTTTCAACTGCAACATATGGAACACCAATAAATGTGTGAGTCCAAATAATCAATAAATTGAGTCAAGCCACGAACACTAAAAAGAAATTTGTCAGTGCACCTACCCGATCTTTACCTGAGTTTAATTCCTGAAATCGAATGAACCAACAAATGTCAACAAAATGCATTTAAATCTTTCAGAAAACCAAAGAATAAAATACATGGTTCATATAAACATACCGCAAGCATTTGAGTATTTGATTGCGCCAACAATTGATTTTGTTCCTGCATCTTAAGGAGACTTACTCTCAATCTGTCTAGCTCAATTCCACTCTGTTCAATGATTTTGCTAACATGACAATGTTAAGGAAACAACTGCTAAAAGACTTAAATCGGAATTCAGAAGCCATATAACTCATTTCCAAATAAAACAAGAGTTTAACAAGCCATACTAAACCCTCACAAAGGATACTTTCTTTGTGCCAACATCTGCACCAAGGCCAAAATTTCCTGAATAACAAACACAATAAAGCTGAAACCAGACAGCACAAGAACTAGACCAAAAAAGGAACACCATGAGACCTACAGATAACATTACCCTCTTGAGCTGATCGATATACTCTTTAGAGGTCATCACAATTGATTTTGACTTCTCCTCTTGAATTAACAACCTCTGATTTTGCGGCAGGTTGCTAATATCTGCAAGCTTCCTCCTAGCCACATTTTGAGCTTTCATTGCTGTATCTGGAGTTTAGATTAAATTTTGCAATTACCATCTACCTCAAAATCCATAATTTAGCTACTATAGAAGTAAATTCAAAAAATGTCGCCAGAAAAGAGACGGATGCCGCAGTTCTACAATTCATACAGTTGCCTCACGAAGTTGATGAATTCAAACTAAACCCAAACTAGGAAGCAGTATGTTAAGTCTAAAATCAAATCCGAAATATGAAATCAACCCAAGCAAAAGTTGTTAAATTTGTAAGAGTAAAGATTCAGCTTAGCTAATTGACATTCAACAACAAAACTTCTCAAGTAAAATTTGCACTCTTTTTACCAAACAATTTCCCAAACAAGTGGACAAATCGCAGAAAAACCATCATACGCGAAGGTCTAGACAAAACCCTAGAAAACTAGTGGCTTCATACACACAAAAACAAAAACGAAACGAAACAAAAAATCCCGATTCAAAGTGTGAAAACCCTAAAAATCCAAACAAGTAAATCCTAATTTCAAAAATTACCTCCGATTGTTGCAGCATTTTGCGTATCAAGAATAGTAAAACCTTCCGTCTTCGACATCGCTGCTCAATCCCCTCCCACCACCTCTCTCTCTCTCTCTCTCTCTCAAATGCTACACGTACATGAATGGGAAATTATACTCTACGCATCCATAGCCATGTCCTTGGAAGAAAAATTCAATTCAATTGAGGGGGGAAATAGAACGAGATTCGGAGGCTCGGATAATACGGAGCAAATTCCGAACCTCGTTAATGGGCTTTGCCTCTTAAAATTGGGCTTATGAGTAATGAACTACCAAGCCCAATAAATCACTATAAGAACTAAGGTCCACTAAAAATACATTCTTTTTTCCAATAAAAAGGCCCATTTGTAGATGTTGAAACCTAGTAAAACTAAAATAAACAAAATTGACATTGAACTGCAGTAACGAGGTCGGTTTTTTGTCAGAATATTGGACAAAATTGGACAAATATATATGAGATGTTTTATATTACCAAGAAAATTAATGGTTACACTTGAGAATTTCCACTTAAGATTGTTTGTGTCAGTGATTTTTGTTACATAAATCTGACTTTTGCAACTTTTCATGTTTTAGTTGTTTATTGGTGGGAAGTGTGTCATGTATCTCTTACTTATTTAATCCATGCTTATTTAAGTGCATTAATTATACAAGAATATTGGAATATATGTTTCCTTGGGCCAACATAATGATAATAATAATAATAATAATGCTAATAATAATGCATTAACAGATCTGTTAAAGTTGTTCAAAAGACAATTTTTTTTTTTGTAAAATGACAGTTTATATTTAATCAAATTGTAATGATAAAATTTTGATGAAGAATCCAAATGCCTTTACCTAGGGAAAAACAAAATAAAAAGGCTAATCATTGAAATTAGTGCTCCAAAACTAGGGAAAATTATTTATTTATCTCATATTTCAAAATAAGTGGAAATGTGTCAATTTAAACGAAAATATTTAAGAAAATAATTTTTTTAATATCCAACATTTTGACCTGTACTTTTCTACTACAAAAGATAATAAAGTGATCATTTTACACTATTTTGACTCGGTTATAGAGAAATGATTGATTAATGATCGAGTGATGATATATTCTATTTATTTATACTATTATTTAACAATTGATTTATCCAACAAATCATATAAATTGATAAAAGTAATTAAATTGATAAATGAGGCTCGATTAATAGAGGAAAAATGAGGATCGTTTAATTGAATGATTTTAGGTATATTGAATTGAAATTGTTTGAAATTAAACTAGTCATTGTAAATAATTAAACGAATTTGCAAATATTAATCGAGCCACTAATTTCCTCTATTGATCATTTAAAAAACACAATTTATGTCTATACTCGAACCACTATGTCAAATACATAGTGATTCGAGTAATCATGTAAAAAACAAATTTTGTTCAATTACTCGAACCACTATGTCAAATACATAGTGTGGTTCGATTAATAGTGTAAAAAACCAATTTTGTAGGATTTACTCGAACCACTATATCAAATACATAGTGGTTCGACTAACCATATAAAAACAAATTTTCTTGATTAATCGAACAATTATGTCAAATACATAGTGATTTGATTAATAGTGTAAAAAAGTAATTTTGTAGGATTTACTCGAACCACTATGTCAAATACATAGTGGTTCGATTAACCATGTAAAAAAACAAATTTTTTTGATTAATCGAACCATTATGTCAAATATATAGTGGTTCGATTAATAGTGTAAAAAACCAATTTTGTAGGATTTACTCGAACCACTATGTCAGATACACTAGGATTTACTCCTACAAAATTGGGTTTTTACACTATTAAGCGAACCACTATGTATTTGACATAGTGATTCGAGTAAATCCTACAAAATTGGTTTTTTACACTATTAATCGAACTACTATATATTTGACATAATGGTTCGATTAATTAAGAAAATTTATTTTTTACATGGTTAGTCGAACCACTATGTATTTGACATAGTGGTTCGAGTAAATACTACATAATTGATTTTTTACACTATTAATCGAATCACTATGTATTTGACATAATGGTTCGATTAATCAAGAAAATTTATTTTTTACATGGTTAGTCGAACCACTATGTATTTGACATAGTGGTTCGAGTAAATCATACAAAATTGGTTTTTTACATTATTAATCAAACCACTATGTATTTGACATAATGGTTCGATTAATCAAGAAAATTTGTTTTTACATGGTTATTCGAACCACTATGTGTTTGACATAGTGGTTCGAGTAAATCCTACAAAATTGGTTTTTACACTATTAATCGAACCACTATGTATTTGACACAATGGTTCGATTAATCAAGAAAATTTGTTTTTTACATGGTTAGTCGAACCACAATGTATTTGACATAGTGATTCGAGTAAATCCTACAAAATTGGGTTTTTACACTATTAATCGAACCACTATGTATTTGACATAATGGTTCGATTAATCAAGAAAAATTGTTTTTTACATGATTAGTCGAACCACTATGTATTTGACATAGTGGTTCGAGTAAATCCTACAAAATAGATTTTTTACACTATTAATCGAACCACTATGTATTTGACATAGTAGCTCGAGTATAGACATAAATTGTGTTTTTTAAATGATTAATAGAGCAAATTAGTGACTCGATTAATATTTGCAAATGTGTTTAATTATTTACAATGGCTAGTTTAATTTCAAACAATTTCAATTCAATATACTTAAAATCATTCAATTAAACGATCCTCATTTTTCCTCTATTAATCGAACATCATTTATCAATTTAATTACTTTTATCAATTTATATGATTTGTTGGATAAATCAACTGTTAAATAATAATATAAATAAATAGAATATATTATCACTCGATCATTAATCAATCATTTATCCATGACCGAGTTAAAATAGTGTAGAAAATGTCACATTATTATATTTTGTGATAGAAAAATACATATCAAAATATCATATGTTAAAAAAATTATTTAGTAGTACTTAAATATTTTTGTGTAATATTGGCTTGACTCTCTTCGAAATAATGTTGTATGGCAAATTAAGTTGCAAATATAAGATGAAACGACATATAACAGTGGATAAAAAGCAAAAGAAATTGCAATTTTTTTCTTTGAAAGGATGTTTCTCACAAGTCATTTTCACCATTAAAAGTGAGAGAGGAAAAAGTGTGCTAGGACCAATAATCTTTCTTCAAGTTCTAGGTTGGGAGCTCTTTTCACTTTTGTTTATTTTGTCTGAAAAGTTTGAATGAATGTAAATGTAATTAACATCGAATCTAAGTATTATGGTTACTGAAAGAGAATTAACATTGAATCACTAGATATTGCAACAATGAAGGACCCTTTTTTCTGCAAAGAATATTTTATCAGGTTCTTGAATTTACAGCTAAAACCCCAACACATTTGTTTATTGAGAGAGAGAGAGAGAGAGAGAGAGAGAGTTGGAGAGAAACCTGCAGTCCCTTTTCACACTGTAAATCCAGACATCTGAATTTTTAGAGAGAGAGAGAGGGAAATATTTTCTTCTCTTTGTTTATTAATATCTCTCATCAAACAGTGGGAAGATGGGTCTGTTAAATGTCTGAATTGGCTGCATTAGGAAGAATGCAGTGAGAGAATAATCTCTCTCTCTCTCTCTCTCATGGAGCCTCATCAAGATCTCTAATCTGCTTCACTTCAAGAAAGCAAGTTCATTTCTGTCTAGTCCTTAAATTACTCCACAACTAACTCCATTGTTAATATTATTATTCTTGATTCATCTTCTCATTCTTCAAGAATCTGCATCTTCCAGACAAAAAAACTAGCAGCATCATATTTTTTCCCAAAACAAAAAAAAGAGATTCTTCATAATTTTTTGCTGCTTCTAGCTTGTAAGATGCTACCTCATGTCTGCATTTTCTTGTTTTGCCTCTTCTTCCCTTCTCTATCCTCCTTTGTTGGAGCCACCTCTCTCTTCAATCTCTCTCTCCCTCATCAGCACCCCCACCCTGAATCTGTGGCTCAAGAAGTTAAAAGGTACAAACTCTGATATGTATATACATTGCTCTGTTACATTACAACATTTTCATGTCTATGTTTAAACTGAAAAGGGTTCATTCTTTTATCTGGGTTTTGCTCCTTTTCAGCTTTGATCACTTGGGTTTTCCAGAATTTTGCATCTGGGTTTTATTTCTGCTCTTGCATTGTGATGCTTTTTAACATCAATTTCAGTGTTCTCTAATGTTTATTTTGCTAATTTCTTTTAGATTTAATACAGTGGATAATCTGGATTTTGATCTTTGTAGCATTTCAAGATCTGTGTCTTGCTCACATTTGGATTTTCCTGTATTTTTTCCTTAGTCTACTTTTTCCTCTGTTCTGTAATGGTGTTTGCAACCTGTTTGCTAATTTGCCATATAAGCATCTGTTGTAAGAAGATTAGCCATTGCTGTATCATTTCTCATATGCTTCTTGCTCTAATTTGCTGTTCTTTTTTTCCTTCCATTTCTAGCAATTTTCTTTAGTGATCATTCACATTTAGTAATTCATTACATTTTCAAGCTTACTTTTTTGCTACCTCCATTTTTCCCATCTAAAGAATCAAGAAACAAAAGCTTTTAGTCACACATTGTCTCCACATTCTTCAGGAGAGTAAACTCATCAGTATCAAGAAGGCGCGAAATGCTCGAAACCCCCTTAAGCAGAGCTCAATCCCAATGCCTAACTGGAAACCCCATTGACGATTGCTGGCGTTGTGACCCCAACTGGGCTGCTAATCGCCAGCACCTTGCTGATTGTGCCATTGGCTTCGGAAAGGAGGCTATGGGTGGCAAAGGGGGCCGTATTTACGTCGTCACAGACTCCTCCGACCACGACACGGTCAATCCAACACCTGGCACTCTTCGCTATGCTGTCATTCAGGACGAGCCCCTCTGGATCATCTTCCAGTCGAGCACAGTGATCAGGCTCAAGCATGAGCTGATTGTCAATAACTACAAGACCATTGATGGTCGTGGTGCTAATGTGCAGATCACCGGTAACGGATGCATCACTTTGCAATATGTTAGCAATGTTATCATCCACAATGTGCATATTTACAATTGTAAGCCATCTGGTAATACTAATATAAGATCGAGTCCTACACATGTTGGTATGAGGGGGAAATCGGATGGTGATGGTATATCCATCTTTGGCTCTAGGAATATATGGGTTGATCATTGTGCTTTGTCGCATTGTACTGATGGTTTGGTGGATGTGATCATGGGATCAACGGGGATTACTGTATCGAATAACTTTTTCTCTCAACATAACGAGGTTATGCTTTTAGGGCATGATGATAAGTACTTACCAGACTCAGGAATGCAGGTTGGTTTCATTTTCAACATGTGATTGAAAAGTGTTTCCTCTCTTTGTTGAAACATATGGTTTTGCTAATGATGTGACAATGATTTGATGAAATAGGTGACGATAGCTTTTAACAAGTTTGGGGAGGGTTTGGTACAAAGGATGCCTAGGATCAGGAGGGGCTATGTCCATGTGGTCAACAACGACTACTTCGAGTGGAAAATGTACGCGATTGGTGGAAGTTCTAGTCCCACAGTTAATAGTGAGGGTAATCGCTACACTGCACCGATCGATCCTAGTGCTAAGGAGGTAATCAATACGATCATGTGTTGCATTCATTACAGTGTATCGTGTGTGATTGAATCGGATATGGCTAAGGGTATAAGTTATAGTATAATTGCTTATAGTCAGTTCAAAGTAGTCTTCTTTGTTGTTTTAGAAGTTCTGAAAAAGTTTTAGAAGTTCTGCTTTTTTCAGCTTTATTTAAGCAGAATCTGATGAATGAAAACACTTCAAGTAACTTGAGTCAAAATGAAGATGTTCACTTTTCTTTAAGTTCTTGTAAACACTATCTAAGAAGATACTAAAGTTCCGGCATTGCTTCGTGATCATTGCTAGCAACACACGTTTTATGTGCTCATGATAGAACCATGTGTTGGTTGTACAACAGGTGACAAGGCGTGAAGAGACAAGCGAGGGGGAATGGTCGGATTGGAACTGGAGAACGGATGGGGACATAATGGTAAATGGGGCATTCTTCGTGCCATCTGGTGAAGGGGCTAGTATGCAATACGCCAAGGCCTCGAGTGTCAACGCAAAATCGGCTACTCTACTTGACCAACTGACCATGAATGCTGGTGTTCTTGGTGGCCCAAGGTACACACACTTGTGCTTCTCCTTTTGCATTCAAGTTTTGGTATATCATCTTACACTTCGTATAAAGCATGCATAGTTTAGTCAATTTTGGATCTTCTATCGATCATAAACAATGTTTCATCTGATGTTCCAATTCACAGGCACACATCATGTGTATAGTGATGACATTATCGTTTACAATAAACGATCTAAGTTGATGATGAACACTAAATACATGCATCGGTTATATCAACATGCTGTGAAGTGTATGGTACTGTAATAGAGAATCTAAAACAGCTTTTTATACCTCAATATAAAGAAAAGATGCATAGTATCTAGACTTTATTGTTATCATTTTATAGTAAAGATTAGTTCTTTACAACTACAAAAGACATTCTCATTAACTTTGATGACAAAAAAGTGTTGTTGTAGGGTTTTGGCTCAATTTTATACCTCTGTGAAACTAAATATACTATTCAGATTTTTCCCATATGATAAAAACAATACTGCTGTTTTATACTCTTTTAATTGATACGTAATACTATTGTTTTCGATAAGTGCATACAGTTTTATACTGTTATAATTATTTTAAGCAATTTATTAGGTTTTCTTTTAAACAAATCAAAATTTTAGAATAATTTCTGTCATTATGATCCATTGTGAAAAGGAACAAAAAAAATGAATCATTTATTTATTTTCATGCTGTTGAAAATACACACATTATCATCTTTTCATGCTGTCCAGCCCACATGTACGTGGGCCCACTGGACTGCCAGCTTATTGCCAGTGCTTCTGCTGTGGGCTGGGTACAAGCACTTTTGCTGTTTGCTTTGCTGGCTTGTACATTCTTGAAGATGAAATGACCCTTTTACCCTCTACAATTAGTGCAATGGAGCAAACATACAAGTTTCTCACATGTATATTTATCTTTAACTCAGGGATAACAGCGAGAGCGGTGGCGGATCTGCCATCGGAGAAGGTGGAGGTGGCGGCGGGTCAAATGGAGGTGACGGCGGCGACTTCTTTGGAATGATGTTTGGGAGCGCCGGCGCCGCCGTAGCACAGTCATCACCACCCAACATTGCCTTTTTGACTTTCCTAATACTACTAATTTTGTACATCACCACCAACAATGGTGGTTCACTATGATCATCTCATTTTTCCATTGTCACTCAAAATATTTGCGAAAAAAAATGGAATCAATTTTGAGCTTGTCATGACTCCAATTCTTAACAATTAATATTTTCAGAAGAAATTAAATGTTCTTGAAAAGCAAGGGGTGCAAAAAAAATAAAAACATGAAGTTATTATAAACAAGAAATCAAGATTCAATTTTTATTTTTTTCCAATCTTTTGGTTTGCAAAAGGGGATATCTTTAGGGAAACATGAAACCATTAATTAGTGATAGTTTACAGAAACTGATACAATTATTAGGATGTAAGTTACAAAGAAATGTTGGAAAGCAGAACAACAATAGAAACAAAACTTAACAGTACAACTACCTCGTCCTTCCTGGCGTTTTCGTTTTGCCTAAATAATTTGCTTTTCAAAATCGCTCCTATCTTTTAAGGAGCGACAACGGAGCATCAGAAGAGGAAGTTATCGCAAATTCTTCAACCATTCTACCTTGGGTATCTGGTCCGTCGAGCTTTGCCAACTCTGAGAGTTGAGTCACTATTCAAAGTTATATGTTTAACATCACTAAACAAAGATCATGTGATCTTCTTCACCTGTAACCTGAGTAGCAGCTTCTTCCAGTCTCTTCCAAGTTAACTCACGTTGCTCTTCTAGTTCTTCGGCCCTTGCTTCCCTTTCCTCATGCTGCCTCTGACACTCTTCGAAAAGCTCAGGATCCATCTCCAAGAACATTCTTCGGACATTGGAGCTCAAGCCAATGATTGCCTGGTTCCAGTGTCCACGTATGTTCTTTTCTAACGCATCAAAGATGATTGGCAAGATAACATGTCGATTCTCAGCAATCAGGGTTACAATGTGCTCGTTGTTCCACCAAAAAAGTGCCCGTTCAGCTACCTGTTGCATAGGACCAAATTGTGGAAATCAATGACGAATTATAATAAAGGAATTTCTAGTAGCAAGCAGATCGCACACTAAATAAACTGGAATGATTACAACAAAATTCAGAATTCAAAGTCTCATCAAACACTTTACAACGTACTATAACAACAACAAAAACCTAAACTATGCTACTTGTTGGTCCCCCAACCAAATTGTGGAAATCATCGACGAACTACGATAAAGGAATTTCTAGTAGCAAGCAGATCGCACACTAAATAAACTGGAATGATTACAACAAAATTCAGAATTCAAAGTCTCATCAAACACTTTACAACATACTAAACAACAAAAACCTAAACTATGCTACTTGTTGGTCCCCCAACCAAATTATGGAAATCATCGACGAACTACGATAAAGGAATTTCTAGTAGCAAGCAGATCGCACACTAAATAAACTGGAATGATTACAACAAATTTCAGAATTCAAAGTCTCATCAAACACTTTACAACGTACTATAACAACAGCAACAAAAACCTAATCTATGCTACTTGTTGGTCCCCCAACCAAATTGTGGAATCAATGACGAGCTATGATAAAGGAATTTCTAGTAGCAAGCAGATCGCACACTAAATAAATTGGCATAATTACAACAAAATTCAGAATTCAAGGTCTCATCAGCACTTTACAATGTAGCATAACAACCTAAACTTTGCTGTTCTAATAAAATTTAATCCATGCACTCATGTTCTTGTCCCATTTTCAGAGTCATATATTTCTGCAAGAGACTCTTGGTAATGACAAACTTCATAACTTCTCCATTTCAATATTAGTTTCAGACAGAATGGTAGACTATTGATCTTCTAGCATGTTCTAATGAAAAACAAATGTAAACAGAACAGTGCCAAAAAATAAGGATTTGCAGACCTGGAAATGTGAGCTGTTGAGGCTTCGCCCAATTTGTCTAAACAGAGGTACCATGCAGCGCTGAAACTCTGCAGACTGTGTAACCTCCAAAATTTCTTCTAGTTCTCCAAGGAAGAGAACCTCCTTCCCACAGTTTGTAACAGGCCAATACTTCAGCACCCCCCTAATGACAGCATCAGCCAACCTGTAATCCTTCTCAACGAACTGCGTTATACAATAGGACAACTGCTGATGGTATGATGAAATACATTTAGGCTTGTGCAACGGAATGAGTGCTCGACCAAGAAATAGCTTGTGCTCTTCCTTCATTGGCAGCGCAAACCCATTTATTATGCTTCCAAGAATCTCCAATAGCTCACCAATCCCATTGTATCTCTCAGTCTCAAATATAAACCGATAAAAAATGTTGTTTATCGCATTCCTTATAAATGGCCTATGGACCATAAATCTTCCATATATCCGATGAAGAATTGTCTTCAAATACTCTCTCTCCCGCATGTCTTCAGAATCAAACAAATCAAGCAATTTTAGTACAAATGAGTGATCAAGATACCTCTTGGCGATCATGGTGTCCGTTTCCGTTGACACCACATATTTTAGAAGTAAATCGTATACAAGTTGCAAGTGAGGCCAAGAAGGGTCCATGAACATCTCATCCTCCTCAGGATCCCCACCCTCTGACCCAGTATTCTCATGAGCTGCAGGCGGCAAGCACCGGAAAATATTCACAGAGATCATCTTGATAAACTCCTCCTGCATTACCTCATTCAACTTACACGACCCTGACTGCACCAAATCAACAAGCTCCGTAAGGGTTTGCCTCTTGATCTCCTTCTCACGTACAGACTTCATCGGATCAGTGAAATCAAACAGGAAACAGCAGATTTGAAGTTTTTTGATGAATAAATTATGCCGTTCAGACATCGGGACATCTCGCATCATTGGCAAGACCTCAACTGTACCACGGTTTTGCGGGATCATCGCTAGTGTCACAGGTGGTGGCGTTGCAGTAGATAGCCGAGATGCATGATTGACAGTCACACTGGAGGCAGATGAAGTAGGTATTGGGGGTTCGATTGTTTCAGATTTCGAGAGCTTTCTTTGCCCCCTTTTCATTATCTTGTTCAACATTGTTACCCTCACCAAAAACAAGAACACAACCCACAAAAAAAAGCAGGAACAGAAACCACCCAGAGCAATACTACTACTCTACTCCAATCTCCTCGCCAAACTCAACTTTCACATTTTACTCGTTCTTCTAGTAACTCCCAACAGCATTGCAACATAGCAGTAGGAAGAAAAACCGCAACAAAAACACTAAAAATAAGGCACGATCCACTACCCAGCCAACAAGTAACAGGATAGACAACACAATATACTCTTACCTACTATATAAATAGTATAAAACCAGAAACAAGACAAAAGAAGCAGAAGAAGAAGAAGAAGAAGAAGAAGAAGAAGAAGAAGAAGAAGAAGAAGAAAATACCCAAAGATGAGAAACCAACACCGTAAAAGTAAAGCAACGAATGAGGAATAGTGGGCGCTCCGATTAGCAGAGAAGTTCACCAAATATCCGATCAGCCAATCTCCGGCGGTGGTCCGTGGAAGAAAGCGAGGGGATCGCCGGAACTGAATCGGCGAAGTCGTGGTCTAGTCAACCCTCAAAGTCCGAGAGTGGCGGAGATGGTCGGAGAAAAGTAGGGTTTGTGAAAAAGGATCAAATTGAAGAAGAAGATATGCTGAAATCGGTCACCGCCGAGTGAGGAGGAGGAGGAGGAGATGATTAGGGCTTTTATTCAATCCATCACTTTTCTCTTTTAATTATTTTTTTGTAGTATTTTCATTTTAGCCACTAAAAATGTGAAGGACACAGCCACAGGGGCTAAATCGTAATTTTGTAGTAAATAGACCATACTCGTATTTGTGTCCGCTTCTTCCTTGCTTTTACAATTTTAATAAAATTATAAAATTAAAAGTGCCTTTATTCCATAAATACGGTTTTATCTATTTATTTCAGAGCATAAACTCATTAAAAATCAACCATATTAGAACTATAAAATATAATGATTATTTAAAGAATATACTTAACCCCAGTATTGTAACGGTCGGAAATTTGAATCCATCCTTGTATAAAAAAAACATATGATCTGAGAGAGAGAGAGAGAGAGAGAGAGGCAATAAGATGTAATAAAGTAGATTGGGATCATAGGATAGGATAGGATAGGATAGGATAGCATAATTAATTGTAGATTAGCAGCAGCAACTGAGTTCTAAGCAAAGTTCAAATGTTGAGAAAGCTAAAATAAAGTTTTGAAATTATGAAACGATGCAGTGGTCCACAACTCAATTGTGTGTGATCATCTGCGCACCAGCTCTTCCCCCATCATCTGCGCACCAAAATGAAGATCCAATTTCGAATTACTACTTCAAAAGGAAATCGATTGAACTTAATGAAGAAGATAAACCAGCAAGAAGAACAAGTGCACTTACCAAAATGATCTCACCATCCTCCTCCTTTGCCACTTCCACTTCCCCATGATGCTCCTTCCTCCTTTGTGGATCCACTGTTCTGTCCTGCTTCTGCTTTCCCCCAAGCATCACCGGCTCCATCGACGTCACTGGGTCCTTTTGACTGTGTAGTCAAGTCTGACGTGTTACCCCACCCACTTGTTTCCTTGGTGGTAGCAGATGATTTTCCCCAACCAGCTGACGCTTCACCTGCAGATACACTAGACGATCCCCAGCCACCGCCTCCAACAGGGTCTTTGTTACAATCATTTGTCTTGCCCCATCCCCCAGCGGATGCATCCCCTTTTGGTTGACTCCAACTTGAGCTGCGATTATTATCGCCATCTCTCTGGCTCCAACTGCCTCCACCCCCACTGCTTTTCCATCCCTGGCCATCATTGTTTGAACCTTTACTCCAGCTATAGGATTTATCCGCATTTGAATTATCTTCTCTGTTGTTCCAGTCACTTCGCCCTCTGCCTCTAAAGCCACCCCTACCGCGAAATCCCTCACCTCTACCACCATATCCTCCCGTTTCAGATTCTCCACCACCAAACCTGCCCCTGCCAAAGCCACCTCTACCTCCAAAACCACCACGATCGGATCCCCCTCTACCTCGGAAGCCACCACGATCAGATCCCCCTCTACCTCGGAAGCCACCACGGTCACCTCTCCCACCACGGCCTCCTCCCCAACCTCCGCCTCTTCCACCGTCAGCAGAAGTGTCATCGTGATTTTTACTCCCACCAAAACCACCCCCTGAGTTCCAATTACTCTTGCTGCTCCAAGTAGAGCCCTGGTTCCCTCCAGTTTCATTAGTTATGCTTTTCCCCGAATTGCCTTGACCCCATCCAGTTGATGAACCATCATTAACATTCTTATCATTCTTCCACGAACTACTTGACCCATCTTTACCATTGCCAGAAGAACTCTGATTCCAACCACTATTATCATCGGAAGTTTTCTGACTTCCCCAACCAGATGACTGGTTCCCGTCAAAGGAAGTGGTTACTGCATCCCAGGAAGACTTGTTGTTTTCGTTTGACTTTGATACTTTGTCCAAACCACCAACATCATTACTACCTGCACCAACTTCATTTCCATTGGATGATCCACCCCAACCAGAACCTTTTGAAACATTCCAGCCACTGGACTCACTGTTCCCATTAGGATTTGCACTACCCCACTCAAGCTCTTTATTGCTATCTTTATTTGCAGTTTGGTTCCATGTTGATTCCTCAGCCTTTCCAGATGCAGTTTCATTACCCCAACCACCACTTTTCTTACCACCCTCATTGGATGTGGCATTGTCCCAACCACCTGCTTGATCACTCCAACTGGAAGTTTTCCCAGCAACGCTCAATCCACTGTATTGACCCTCTTTTTTCCAACTAGTTGGTTCATTGGGTGTAGCATTGCCCCAACCACCTGCTTGACCACTACTCCAACTAGAAGGTTTCCCAGCATCAGAACCACTATTTTGACCTTCTTTGTTCCAACTAGTTGATTGGCCCTGATCAAAAGATCTCCCCCGACCATAATTATCCCTTCCTCCTCCTCGCCCCCATCCTCTTCCCCCCCTCCTTCCCCCAGAACCACGACCTGCATCAAATGTTTTTGACCTTCCCCAACTTGACTCTTGGTGTGTGTCATCTTTGTCTCCCATTCCACCTCTCTTCCAGCCACCAAATTCCTTATCTCCCCCTGAGCCTTCTGAGTTCTCATTCTGAACTTTCCAACCTTGTGTCTTGTCCTCTGCATTTACACTGGTTTGCTGACCCCAAGAGGACTTTCCAGCAGATTTACCCCATGAGGATTCACCTTCCCCGGATGATTTGTTATCTGGCTTACTCCAAGACAACCCTCCATCATTCTTGTCATCTTTCTTTCCCCATGAGGATCCACCCTCTTGCTTGCTCCATGAAGATGTTCCCTCAGGTTTACCCCATGAAGATTTACTCTCCTGCTTTTGCCAAGACGATCCACTGTCAGCACCAACAGACTTTGGTTTATTCCAACTGTCAATCTGTTTATCAGTTGCATCTTCACCTCCTTTTTCAGTACCCCAACCACCTGTCTCCACATTCACTTGGGATGAGGCACCACCTCTATTATCCCATGCCCCACTTTCTGGTTGATCAAGACCTCCATCTACCTGTTTCCCTGATGAAACTCCAGGCTGGCCCCAAGCTACTTTGGTTCCAGAATTATCACCTCCACTGCTCCACTTCTCTGAAGCTTTGCCCCAAGAATCATCTTTGAGTGACTCACCAGAACCGTCCTTCTGAGGCTCAGCAGGTTTGCCCCAGCCATCAGCTTGTCCAGTCTCACTAGTATTACTTATGTTCGACACCGCTGCACCCCATGACGAATTGTCAATTGGAGTCTCTTTTAATTGCCATGAAGAATCTTCTGCACCTGTATTAGAGGAATACAGATTAAGCAAAATGCACGATTATGAGCAAATTACACTCATTTGCTCAAATGTGTGAGCTTAGGCACTACTTTATTAGTTTTACTGACTTGGCAAAGGGATGTTCAGTAAAATATTGCCAATGGAAACGAAATTAAAAAGACGCCACTAAATATTGATATATAACTAATCTCTTCATCTTTAAATTCTGCAGAAGAGATGTGGTCCTCATAGATTTTAGAGGCGAGAGGTGCACAGAGGCGCAAGGGTTGCCCTAGCACCCGAGGCGAGAGGGGTGCGCGCCTCTTGAACAGAGGCGCTGAATTAATAAATTAATAAGAAAAATATAAATCTCTTAATTTAAGTCTAATAAATCCATAACATAAAGTTCAAACTTCAAATAAATGATAAAACACATAAAATAGAGTTCATAGTTCAAGCTAAGTCTCAAACACATGAAATCCGACAGGCGGTGCTGGCGGCCGGCTGTAGCAGTCTGCTGCCGGCGCCGGCAGTAGCAGTTGGGTGATTAAGGTTGGACGTTTAAGGGTAGTAGAGTAGAAGTGTAAAACTATATTTTTGAACCCTAATTCACTTGTCTCCAAAACCCATCCTATATATATATACTAAAAAAATATATGTACTATATATTAAATTAAAATAAAAAAAAAGTGAATGTGAGAGAGGCGCGCCTCTGAGGCGCACAAGAGGAGGCGCACAGAGGCGCTCGCCTCTTAAACAGTGCCCACCTCAGCCCTTGAGAGGCGCTACCCTCTGCGCCCCTTGCGCCTCTCGCCTGAGGCGCGCCTCTAACAAGTATGGTGGTACTCCTACTAAACAACAACAATTCAGTAGCACCATAGATATAATTTCCATAGCCAACACTGGCACTCAAGTTGATCATAGATATTGCAAAACAGTACCTTTCTTAGTATCACCGGAACCAGACCAAGAACTCCTGCAAGGACAATACCGTCACTGTTAGCTCCATAGAGGATGTAGAGGATGTGGTGTAATAAATTCAAGGATATTGCAGGTCAGTAGAAACCAATAGTAACCACGGTCGCAAACCCAGAGTAGATTATTTGGGATTTTGGCAAATCAGAACATGATAATCAGATTCCAACCTGACTATTTTCTGCAGTGCAGCAGTAATCATAACAGTTTCTCCGCTAGGTGTAAATTTCCCATTCTAGTCGGAAACCATAACTTGGTATTTCTCTAAGAATTTAGAACTTCACACATGAATGTCTTTCTAAATCTAGAGCGCAGTTGCTCTCATTTGATGTATGCAAAGATGAAGACAACGAATTGCCCTTAGCTAAAAATTTAAATTCGAGCAGTGCTATGCATCATATCACCATAAGGTGACAATCAAATTTCAGTTAATCAACTTGAAGAAGGTGAGCCACCAAATAATATTACAAACAAAACATGGAAATTACAGAAACATTTAAATTTCTAAACTTTGAACATAATAAAAGATATTGGTAGCTCGATTTTGTCAAATATTTACAAGCATAAAAATAAAAACACATTTCACAGTTATCACAATATATACATATATTGGTAGCTCGATTTTGTCAAATATTTACAAGCACAAAAGCACAAAAATAAAAACACATTTCACAGTTATCACAATATATACATATAGAGGGGGGAGAGACAGAGAGAGAGAGAGAGAGAGAGAGAATCAGTTATTAGAAATGCAGTTAACCTTTCAGTAGATCCGCCTGCATTCCATTTATCATCTTCCGTAGACAATGCAGCCCCATCCATCCAGTCTTCAGACACATTTTTATGGCAACAGACAGTGGAAAAGAGAATGAATAAAGAAATTGACATTAGGAAAAGATGGGGAAGGTGAAGTAGTTCTAAACTAAGAAAAAGATTATTACCTCTAGCACCATCCTGTGTTCCGAGAAAATCAAAGGGCTTTACAGACTCCTCCCTGATTACAGAGTGGGAGAAAAGAAAAGAAAAGAGTAGGAGGGGACAGTAAGGTAATTCATACAAACTACAAAGTATCAAAACTTAATCAAATACAAAACAACAGATGATATTTTCGAGTTATTAGGTAAACATGATACCCCTTGGTAACGGAAGATTTCCTTTCACCAACTTCAGATAAATGCTCACTTTTCACTGAAAAATATAAGATCATGTAAATTAAAAAAAAAAAAATATAGAGCTATATCAATAAAAATGATCCAAGTTATTAACACTATACCAGTAAGAATTTTATGCTGAGAATCCAGTTTCACTGTGACATCGGAACGACGAACAGCTAGTACTCGACAAATGTAGCCCTTCAAAGGGCCCACGCGGATTCTTAACGTCTGGCCGACAGAGAAGATTGCACTATCATCATGTTTAACTGCATTGATCATACAAAGAAGCCAATGAAGAGTTAGAAATTAAATGAAAAATTCAAAGTATAGAAAGGGGCCACTTTTAAACATACAGTTACTTTTGTTATCCCTCTCTTGCATAGATTTATCAGGAGAGAGAGTAGATTTTGGAGACGACATTAAATCACCAAAAACAGAAGGCACAGGCTCATTATCCTGGAAAAAATTAAGAGAACTTATTTGTCAAAATGAGATTAAAAATTTAAATTCAAAGAAGGCAAAAATAAAGCTTTGCAAACCATAAATACAGTTATACACAAACCTGTTCAACTGTGGCATCACCAGAAAGATTGATTTTCTCACATAATTGTGCTTTCACACATATGTAACCATCATTCTCTTGTTCACTTTCATCACACAAAAACAGTACTCCTCTGTAAATCTTTTTAATGCTTCCTTGTCTATCCTGCAAATTTTGATTTATTACACAAATGCTCATCACAACCACAAAATGTCCATTAAAAATAACATGAAGTTTCTAGCAAAAATCTGATGCTATACCTTCAATGGACCGTCCACAATACGGACATTGTCATTGACTGTTAAAGTATTAGAGTGCCGGTCCAACACAGAGAACAATTTCTTATCAAAAGATGCACTTTTCACATCACTTTGTTTAATAGAAACCACTGTTGGTCCCGCTAAGCCTTCTTTCAAGATCTGAAGAGAATGTAGAAAAAATAGTAAAAAAAGAACCAAGACCAGGAGAGAGACAACACACACTCACACGAGAAAAAGAAGTCCTGATACACGAACAACAAACTATACGAAGTTAGCACAAACCTTAACAGTATCATCCTTCTCTGAGCCAAGGACAATTCCAAAATCCTTCCGACTGCGAAAAAATTTGGAGCATACATGTCAATGGACACAGTATTTCAAATACATTACTTAACAGGATAGTAATTAGATAATTACCCAAAAAATACTAGATCGTGCATTTCGAAATTGTTTCCAAAGCAAGCACTAGAACTAGATGACCCCTCGGACTTTCCACCCCCTTTGTCTGACTTATTAGCACTCTCAACTTTCTTTTTCTGTTTTTCACCAAAAAGTTGGGAAAGCCACTGTACATCAGTAGATTCATCCTTTTTTGATGGCTCAAACTTCAAGAGCTCATCTTCAGTGGGCATTATACCCCAAAAACTCAATGAATCTATCGATATCTTTTTGTACAAATAGCCATCCTTCAGCATCATTCCATCGAGAATTTCATACATCTGGTTAGTATCACGGTCTTTCCGAAATTGAATAAGAGGACGGAACTCCCTGAATGTGCGATACAAAACAAATAAAACAAACCGGGAAAATAAAAATGAAAGAGTACACACAGAATTGATGCACAGCAAATTACTCAAGTTCGCTAGAGCTGATCAGTCTCTGTGCTGGGACGGCAGTCCTTTTAGCAGAAACTCCTCCACCCTATACATACATATGAACACATGACAACAAATACCTTTTATTAGAATCAAAAAGGAAACAAAAGTTACAAGAATTTGTTCTCCTGAGCAGATGCTTTGCCACCAGCTAAACAATGGATAAAGATGCACACTAGAGGCAAAAATAAATTACATTAAAGGGTGGCAAGAGGGAGGAGGATGTGGAACTGAATAAATAGGACATTTATGTAAAGTTTAGACATCATATTCTAGCAACTGCATGATCGAATTATACAGATCACTGAAATGAGATATAACAACTAATAAATTACCTAAGTCTCACTACTCGTAAGTCGTAACACCAAAGAAAGATTGATACTATAGTATAAATGAGTTAGAGCTTTACAATCAGAGGTCTATAGACCAGCTCGTTGTTAATCTCTGATATTCACCATTAGTTCTTAGCAAAGTAAACTCAACAAGAAGGAAAAGGCAAATATTTTACAGAGGGGGAAGGATCAAATATGCTATAAAAAGAGTATGAAGTTACTATTCATTTATATCCTGAAAACCATTAATACACATGGAAAATTGTCATGTATATTTTGGATATGGGGAAAAACGACACAGCTAATTCTCATATCCAAATACACGTGTATAGATACACACTGACAAAGTTACACATTAATTTGAAGCTTAAAGACAGTGATGAAACTTCTCTATAGACCTTAAAACACTTACAAATTTTTCAGCCAGTGCTTTTAAATCTATCCTGGGAACCAGTTTCACAGTGACTTTCTTTCGAGCATCATTTACCGCCACAACCTACAGGTAGCATCAGTAATATCTTATCAAGTTAGTTATAATATGTGAATGAAGATACAAGAGAAGAATACAAGATTACCAGATAACCAAGAAAAATTAACTAGCCAACATATGAACCACGTTGTACCTGTCCAAGATCGCCTTTATACTTCCCATTCTTCACACGGGCCCACATGCCATCTGAAATTCCACTGGACTTGTTTCTGACTAACAGCAGGCGAGAAATTTCATTATTTGGAACAGCTGCCACTCTACTTGTATATACAGAGGGAATTCCTTTGCATGCCTGTATTATCAAAAAATTTCAGAAAGGCGTCAGATATTAAAAGCAAAAACATTTACATGTACACATAAATACCCATACACATGTGCAAATGTATAAATGGTGCAAGCATGTGACAAGGACAAAGAACTGTTGTGTAGTAAGACACCAACACAAAATCCCATACTAAACCTCCCATATACGAGGTATTAGAACAAAAGCAAGAAGAGCACCTCATAGATATCATTTTGCTTCTCAGCTTCAACAAAGATAAATCCCTTTACATGATCCACTGCACATGCAGATATTATCTGAAGCTTAGTTCCCAAATAGTCCAAGTCCACGAATTTTCGCATGAGACAAAAAGCTGAGTATCTCTCGCGTCCAATCTATGGAGAAATATAACCATGAAACAGAAGTTGGAAAAAGAGGCATTGGCTGAAATATACTTAATGGAGAACGTAAATAGTACAACATCTACCATGCATTTGACTTTCCAGATTGTAGGATCCTTGGCAGATGGAACATATATGTCTCTGTCAATAGATTTCTTGTTCTCATAACGATCTTCAGCATAAGTAACATAACCAGATCCAGGTTTGTATCGCTCTTCTAACATTCTTTCAAGCTCTTCCTCGCTCAAAGCTTCCTCTTTGGGTATAAAAGGAAGGGGAGTGGCTTTCCCAGAATCAATATTGTCATTGAGCTCAGGGAAGAATTCATCCTCAAGATCTGTTCCAATATTTAGGAAAAAGCACTTACTTATTCAATAGAGTAAAGTTGATACTAACTATACAATCAGATCAAAGGAATGCTCTATGCAGAGAATATTCACATCATGAGTGGGAATAAGAAAATCTTAACTGCCTTCATAAACATGTCAGTAGACTTTTCAGAAGACCATTTGGACAAATATAAGTACTATTTACATTTTTGTAGTTAGATAATAAAATCAAAGAATCCAGAAGTAGAAACGGCTAGAAATTATACAACCATAACAAACAAAGTAAGACCACATTCACAACGCAAATGAAGTTACACCAAACTAACATGCAACATTATCCACGGAAAAAATAACTCAATACTTACCTCACTTACCATTCACCATGATCAGTTCTGTAGATGCTACACCGGGTGCAACATCTATCATCTATTGCACATATACTCGTCCACATGTGAGTGATTACACACAAATGGAACATGGATACCCAACCAGATTAGAAAGGATTATACCACATAAATCCACACCCTACACCATCTTCATATTTCATCTTCAATAAATTAAAACCAAAGTGCCCCTCCCCGGTACAATATTCCCCAAAAAAGCGAAGAAACCCACATGCAAAAGATAAAATACCTTCAAATTTCAATTTACCACCAGCAGTGAACATGCATTAAACAAATTTCCGGACAAACCCAAACATAAAACGAAAAGTAAAAACCCTAAAAGTACATGACAAAAGCAAACCCACATTTTCATTTATTTGCCAAATTAACCAACAAAAGAGAAAAAAACAGACGAAAAGGAGCAAGCAGCACCGAAACACAAGCCAGAACCAAAACCATTCGCATCTCTTCTTCAAGGGTTTATTTCGGACAGAAACAATTACCGTCAAAGAAGGAATCATCGCTGGAATCTTCGTCCTCGTCCACGTGATACGCCGAGTCCTCGAAAAATTGAACCACGCCTCTGTTTCTCTTCTTCCGCCCAGTCTTGTCATCGTCGCCTCCACCTCCGCTCAACTTCCTCTTCCCCTTTCCACCACTATCACTCACCTTCTCCTTACCCTTGGAAGAACCCATTCCGATTTGACACGATCTGAACCCAGCAATCGCAGCTTATTCCCAAATCCGTTTTGAATTATTCACGGAGCCTCCACACTACACTTGCTTCTTCCATTTCTAGAGAGAGGAGAGAGAAAGAGGCAGAGAGAGAATGGAGTGAGTGAAAGACGAAAAGTGACCCAACACCTCTTTTATACTCCAAACTGCAGCATTGAGTGCCAGGGGTATATTTGTCATTACAGCTGGTACTGCTTCGCTACTTGTACTGTTTTACTAATGTGCTATTGTGCGCCTCTAGTAAGGGTAAAATGGACGAAAACGTACAAGCCAGTGGAGCAGATGCTACAAATCAAGAGATTCCACACAACAAATTGAAAAAAAAAAAAAAAAAATTAGAGAAAGAAAACTTCATTAGAGTGGGGGGAGTTCCATGGAGGCGCTATCCTTTGCATAGAACACAAGTTTATTGGCTGCAACATTTCTAGAACTATTAACCCAAAAGATCACATTTTCCAAGTGAAGCTAAAATGACTTTCATGTGTCTCCCATGATGGCAGATGGTTGTAAGCTAAGGCTATTGATGATTGAAAAACATTCTCTGAGAGCAAGGAATTCAGCAGCTTCTGGAGAAGAAATGCTAGAGAATTTACGAGAGAGACCAAAGACAATTTCCCTTTTTGCCGAAAACACAAACGCCACACCCGACACAAGAGTTTCATCGCGAGATGGCCCCATCAAAGTGAATTTGCTAACATGAGTCGGAGGATCAGCCCAGGGGGCGAGACAGACTTCGATGTGCGCTTTGGCTAGTTGTTAATTGTCAAATTGAGCTTGAGAAAGGGCACTCGAAAAAAAGGTGAAGTGGTGAGCAATAAATAGAGCTACAAAATCGATGCAAGGGGTCAACTCGTGTCTCATCAAATTCTCGGCGGTAGGTAATTGAAACTATTATTATATAGGCCTACCCAAAAAAATCTAAACCTTTGCGGCGCAAAATTTTTGCTATTTTGATCAATACTTTAAATTTGTTGATTTGTCCATGATTTTATCAATTAGTAGCAATTTTAGTCAATTTTAGATTTTTTATTCAAAGTTAAATGACATGCATCTAACATAATTGTTACATGGATCAAATTCATACACATCATCAATTCTTTAACTGACCGATTTTAAATTCTGTCGTTATAAGCTATAATCATCGTTAATTTCTTTCTAACCTAAAATGGTCGTCTATCCCTCTCCCCAGATATTATCTTTCTCCAATTAATAATGAAATCATTACCGATATTTTATTATTAGATATATATATATATAATGAAATTGGATAGAGGTAACATTCTTTTGAAGTTCCAACATCTCATCCACCTATTAATATCAATATTCATTCTCGTTATTTAATGATTATTATATACATATTAATTTTTTTTCCGCATAATATAGAATTCATGTGGTAACTAAGTGTGAGACATGTCATCCAATTTTGACTAAAATCTAAAATTGACTAAAGCTGCTAGTAAATGACAAAATAATGGACAAATTGACAAAATTTAAAGAATTGATCAAAATAACAAAAATCTACAAAGGTTTGCATTTTTTTGACTACTAGGCCTATTATATAAATTATATAAGATTAAACTATACTTCTTTGGTAAAGAGCAGAGTTATTTTTAATGTCTTATAGTTGTTATTTGTTATTGATTTGTCAAAATAATTCAATTGTCATTATATCTCTTAAAATTGTTGATTTATCAACTCGACTAGAATGTTATTAGTTTACAACCACCAATCAAGGTATCAAAAATAGAGTTGCTCTTGTGTGAGACCGTCTCACGAATCTTTTTTCGTGAGACGGGTCAACTCATAACCCACACATAGCAATTCATATAGAAATCTATGAATATGAGTTCAAGTCATGAGTTTTAAGGATCCGTCTTACGAAAACTATCCGTGAGACCGTCTCACATGAGTTTTTGTATTAAAAAAAATGCAATGAGCATGATCCTATTGGGTTGAGAAATGAACTATTTCGAGTTGAGAGTCGAAATGCAATTTGTCATAATTATACAAGAAGCTAATTTTATATCCACAAAAAAATATAATCAAATTATTTACTTTACAATTTTAATAAAAAATTAAAAACCAAACTAATAAAATGAAAACCAAATAAAGTCTAGTGAAGCTAAAATGGACCTAATTCACAAGCCCATGTAATATCTAAATAGAAACAAATATAAAGCATAAACCTATCTGCGCTGTCCAAATTTTCATACTTAACCCAGTAGGATCAGGCCCATTTCTTGTTTTCTAATAAATGACTGAAATTATTATAAAAGAAAAAATAAACAATCACGTCCATTTCTTTAATCACAAAAACTTACGTGAGACGTTCTTACAAATCACTTCCGTGAGACCGATCCTTTTCACCCAATAATCCTACCATTTTTCATAACTTTATATTTGAATTGTGAAGTGTGGGTTGTGGATTTACCCATCTCACATAAAATGATCCGTGAGATAGTCTCGCATAAGTCTGACTCTTCTTTAATACCCTTTAAAGAGGTTATATTTCCCGTAATTTTGGTAAATTGTTTGAGGAGAAATTATGATAGACAGTATGATCACGATAGATATATAATAATAAGAGTTAAGTGTTATTTTTGCCCCCTAATTTCACCCTCTGCGCAGAGCAGTACAATTTTTTTTCGGGCCCTGAAAAGAGGGCCGTAACTTTTTTATTCTCATAATTTGCCCAAATTAAGCCCGAATCGGGCAAATGGGCTCAATTCGCACGTGAGGCACGCGTGCGAGGTCCGAACTTGGGCCTCCAAGCCTAATTTCTGACGCGGAATACAGCTGGCCATACACCATATTACATGGAATTTTTCTTTTAAGAATTACAGTCCACATAAGCTCCCAAAAAAAAAAGGGGGAAACAAATGGGGATCAAAAGGCTCAAAACCTTAAATCCCCAAATCCATCCTAGATTTACAAAATTGATGAAATTTCTTCTTCAAGATTTGAGCAACCTTTGAAATGTCTTACACAACGGGAGGGGTGGACTGCAATTGTGGTAGAAGGGCTATCATCCGCACATCGTGGAGCAATGAAAATCCAGGAAGAAGTTCAACTCATGTCTTCAATACAATGTAAGTAGAACACATAGAGGGTATTGAGGAACAGTTTGGTTTGATGTTTATGCATACGTTGAATTGACACTTGAGATTTTTGGGTTTTTTTTTTCAAATGAAGGAATGACAGTTAGAAGCAGGAAAACAGAGTGGTTTGAATTTGGAATTTCTTTTCATTTTGCAGTGAGGTGGCTGTCGTTTTTTTGCCTGGGAAGATCCCCCTATGTGTCGTAGACAATAGCTATAATTCCTGGTCTCTTGAGGAGAATTAATGCAATGAAAGTGGAAAATGAGAGCTTGAAGAACACCATCATCATTTTAGGTGAGGAGATGGAGAAACAGAAAAAAAACATAGGATGTTAATGAAAGTTCTAATTGTGATTCCTGTGCTTTGTAGCTTAAGTTGTTGGGGTTGATTGAAGATGGTTTGAGGCTTTGTAGTTTGAAGATTCCCTAGTTTGGTTAAGGTTGGATGGTAGATCAAGAACCATATTTCTGAGAATGCAAGAGCTATGTAAGTTGTAATGCACATACATGTTATGTAAAAAATAGTAAAAAACAAGTATGATAATGAAGACCCTTCAAAATAGAACATAAATTCATTGCATAGCAGATCCCCTTAAATAGAAGTTTAGGGTTAATCTAGTACAAGCATTGTTTGAGAAATCACAGGAAGTGCACAATAGTGTTTAACTTCCAACATAAATGTTTTAGCAAAAATTCAGCAAAAATTCGAGCAAGAATTCTATATTCAAAAGGTGACTTCTATAATCTCAAAAGGTTGTTTATAATAAAATACTAAATGAAATTCATGCTCGAATTGATCCATTCCAAAAGCTTTCTAAATTCAGTATTTCCTTCATGGTTTTAGTAGCCTTGAAAGCAGCACAAATTTCTTGCCTTCTGAAGTTGGGCCCTTTGGAACTTAGCTTGATTGTCCTTATTGCAATTGAACATACATTGAAGGGCCCTTAGCCCTTGGTGTTGGGCTTGTTCTACTTGGGATTCCTGAGTGCACATATCTTGCTTCTCAGATTCTTGAGTTGGTAGTTATGCAGTGTCCTATACAATATATCAGAGTTGAATTAGGGTAAGCTTTGGATTAGGCTTGTAGAACCATAATTGATTTCTGAAAAATATGTGACTTACAGTTAAAGTAGACCCATAACCTTCAATGTTCACAACCCCATACACTGCTTCATCCAAGAAACAATAACCCTATTGCATAAGAAATTAAAGCATAAGCATCAGCAGAAAAACACAAGTAGCCTTAATGAAAGCTCACACCAACAGAAACTTCAAGTCATCCAAAACACATCACATTAACACTTAAGCTCACTCCACAAAAAATGAAATCTCACACCAACAGAAATGAAAGCTCAAGTTAGCTACACTCATATCATCTTCATGTGCCTCAAGATTTGCATATTCTTCATTGCTCTCATTGGGTGCACCATCTTCTTCCTCAACATTTGCATATTCTTCATTTGGCTCATTGGGTGCACCACCTTGTTCTTCTTTTGTGGCTTCATTGACCTGCATCATTTAAACAACAAGAGTTAGATTCTATAATTAAACAGCAAGAGTATGTTTGTGTAAACAACAATAACAGTAAACATTTCTCTTTTTTGATGGCATGTTTAAATTTCCACATTCACCAACAGCCCTCTGTGAACATCTCTTGACATTGTGGTCTTTCTCCTTGCACTTGCCACATCTCACTATCTTCTGTTGCCTCTTAACAATTTTCTCATTTGCCTTTTTCCTGGATTCTCTGATTTCATCAGCAGACATTCTCCTCTTCTTTTTAGGTCTTCCTACCCCTTTAGAGATCACAGGTGACAGCACTGGAGAGTAGTTTGTCTCCTCCCATATAGCTTGTCCATTGATCCTATTGATGGAAGATGCATACACCATTTTGTAGACATCTACAGTATAGCAAAAGTCTACAAAATCTTCTGGGTTGAGCTTCTCAGAATAGATGGCACACAGAACATGCTTGTATGGAAGTCCTCTTAAAGACCAGATTCTGCAACTACACTCTTTCTTTTGTAGATCCATTGTGTACTGTCTATCATCACTACATCTTATTTGGTAGTGTTTGTTATTTCCCTTAATTGGTATGTAGTCCCTCACTCTCTCAGTGGTTTTCTCTAGGATTTTTGCAATTCTTGGACACAAGTAGTCTTTCCATCTTCTCTCTACCTTGTCTCTATGGCCTTGAAGTCTCTTCATCAGCCATTCTCTGATCCACTCCAACATGTTGATAATTGGCAGCTCCCTTGCTTCAAGGATAGTAGAATTGAAGACCTCACAATTGTTGTTCAGGAGCATATCACACTTAGGAAATTCTGAGAAGTGTGATTTGCTCCACTGCTCAGCAAGCTTCTCTGTTAACCACTTCCATGCAGCTTCATTCATGCTCTTCAGTTCCATCATTGCTTGCTTGAATTCACCAAGAGTACCTGCATTGGCACACTTCCACATAACATTTTTTAAGTCTAGTCCCCTAAAACCTGCATTCTTAAAGTTGGCATGCAAATGCCTCACACAAAACCTATGTGATGACCCTGGAAACACCTCCCCAAATGCTTGTATAAGACCCTTTTGCTTATCACTTATAAAGGTCATCTCATAGTCCTTGTAGATGTTTAAGTATTTTCAGAATCCTAAAAAACCACTCCCAAATTTCATTATTCTCTTTGCAAACAACAAAATAAGCTATAGGATAAATGTTGTTGTTCCCATCTACCCCCACTGCTGCTAGAAGCATACCCTTATAAGGCCCTTTGAGAAAACATTCATATACTCCTATAATGGGCCTACAACCAGCATGAAATCCCTCTTTTAGAGCACCCAAACACGCATAGAACCTATCAAATCTCTCTACATCATTCTCATCAGGGGCAGCTCCAACAATAACAGTGGACATGGGGTTACTTCTTTTTAATTCTTCTGCATAATCCCACAGTTTTGAATATTCAGCATCTGGATTCCCACTTATCATGTTCAAGGCCAATTTCTTAGCTCTACTTACTACATCCTTAGACACACTACAACCAATGTCCTAAATTATATCTTGTCTAAAGCCTGTTATTCTTCTTCTTGGATCACTAACAAACCTACTCAAGTACTTCTCAGCCAACTACTTTGTTTTAACATTTCTCACATTGAAAGAGGTGGGACAAGTGTGCTTGTGATTGTACAATCTGATCCTAAAGGTATTATCACCCTCAATCTGTCTCAGATTAACCCTCCAATTACATGTTTTATTTGCACACACTGCATAGCATCTCCTAGGATCACTCTTAGTAAATCTCACTGACCTATGTGTTCTAATAGCATGCGAGTTCACAGCCTTCTTGAACTCTGCCTTACAAGCAAAAGTTAAACCAATTGAAAATTCAGGTTTATACACTGTCTCAGGATTGAAAACTGGAAAATTAGGAACCCTATCCACATCATCATCAAAATCCTTGTTCCCCTCAAATGTTATCTCATCCCCAATTAAATCCACATGAGATTCATCATCATCTTTTTCAGTTTCAGGATCTACCCCTGCCCATCCAAATTAGGTGGTTCATTTTCTGTATCCCCTACCCCAACATTTTCATCACCACTTAAGTCATTTTCATTACCACTTAAATCATTTTCACTATTCTCATTAAATACACCATCATCACTCATTAACTTTTTCATGCATTCATCAAGAACATCATCATTTTCAGAACCCAAATAATCTTTGTTGACTTTTTCAGCATATACATGCAAAATTTTCTCATCAACATGATTTGTGACAATTTCCCTTAATTGTTCATCACTTAACATCAACCTAAATCCAGTATTTTGTAAAAAAGAAGAACCTCCTAATATAATCACCTAAGTCAGATTCAGTAAAAGCTTGCAAGCCTTCTAGTGTAAGCAAGGAAGGTTTCACAAAGTCATATTTAATGGTCAACCCACCCCTATACTCATGCATACATCCATCACTAATGAACTCACCTCCATAGTGTATGTCTACTGTAATGAATTCACCAAGTGGATCTGTCCAAAAGAAAAAACAAGAAAATGGCACTAATTTTCAGAATCCGCAACATATAAATACACCTACACAGCAATTAAAAAACTTTCAACCACATTGAAAACACAACAGAGGCCTACACATACAATAAATAACATTATAGCGTACCCTACATGTCACCAAACCACCAGACCATAAATGGACACAAATATTAACCAATTTGACCAAGAAAGAAAAAAACTAAAAGCATACAAAAAGCAGACGGGACCACAAATGCTTCTTGCACATACACCTTTGGACACACATTTTTTCATAAAAAATTCCTAATACTTATATTAGAGGAGAAAAAACTCACCATAACGGGGTGGTGGGAAGTGCAAGACTTTTTCGTCGCGCCTCTTAACCATCCAATGGTTCTTGCGATTTTTATACGAACTAGGTTGGACAGAGTGGGGTTTCGATTTGGGGTCTGTTTCTTGAAATTACAGAGGGGTAGAACTTGGGATTTCCTAGGGCATTTGAAGATAGAAATTTTCTTCAATTCCAGAGTCGAATTTTGTGGTTTGAAAGGGCGAAATATTTTAGGTTTTTTTTTCTTTCAGTTCGATCGATTTGGGGGGAATTTTCCCTCCTTTGGTGTATGTAATTTGCTTATGTGGACTGTAGTTCTTAAAAGAAAAATTCCTCGTAATATGGTATATGGCCAGCTGTATTCCGCGTCAGAAATTAGGCCCGGAGGCCCGAGTTCGGACAGAACACGCGTGCCTCCCATGCGAATTGAGCCCATTTGCTCGATTCGGACTTAATTTGGGCAAACTATGAGAATAAAAAAGTTGCAGTCCTTTTTTTTAGGGACCGAAAAAAATTGTATTGTTCTGCGCACAGGGTGAAATTACGGGGTAAAAATAACACTTAACTCTAATAATAATAATAATATATGTATATAAATAAGGAAAAAAAGTTTGTTAGTCTTTTATTTTTACCTCATTAGATTTGTAGTCCTCTAACTTTCAACTTTTGAATTTTAGTCTTCTATGTTTACCCTTATTAGATTTTTAGTTCTCTATCTTTCAACTTCTAATTTTTAGTCATCTATGTTTGTTTCATTAGACTTTTAGTCCTCTATTTTTCAACTTTTGAATTTTAGTCCTCAATAGCTAAAAAAATATATTTTTTTTATTCCTTTTACCTATAATAGTATATTTTATTTTTAATTTAGTTATAATTTATTTTTTCTCAAAAAAAAAAAACAAAAGTTTTCCTTCATCTAAACAAGGGTAAATTATTATTAATTGATAATTCTAATTTGTTACAATTGATTTAGAGTTTTGTGAATATGAAAAATAAAAAGAATTACCATGAAATTGATAGTAAGTAAACAATAATTTATTTCACATAAATTATATACATTTTGTGTCGAAAATGGATAATACAAAACTAAAAAAAAGTTTTAGTGACAAATATGATTTTGACAGACTATTTCCGTCACAAATCCGTCACTATTACCTGCTAGTGACAGAAATTCTGATTTTAGTGATAGATTTTTCCGTCACTGTCGGGTAGTTTTCTTGTTAGTGCATTATTCATATTTTACTAGTTTTGAAATTTTATAACAATGATATTTTTTAAACATAGAGGACTAAAATTCAAAAGTTGAAAATTGGAGGACTAAAAATTTAATGAAATAAATATAGAGGACTAAAAATCAAACGTTGAAAGATAGAGGGTTAAAAATCTAATGAAATAAATATAGAGGACTAAAAATTAAAAGTTGAAAGATAGAGAGCTAAAAATCTAATAAGGGTAAACATAGAAGACTAAAAATAAAAAACTGAAAGTTAGAGGACTAAAAATCTAATGAGGTAAATATAAAGGACTAAAAAACTTTTTTTCCCATATTTATATGTAATAGAAGATCCAAACAGTAATTAACAAATAATATATAGAAGAATCTCAAAAAATTGAGATACAACGTATAGAAGATCCACACTCAAAACAATTAAGTGCCGAGTTTCATAAACATAATTATCTTGGCTTATGTAAGTAAGTGTGAATAGAGAAATTAAGAAAATGTAAACACAAACGTCACTTCTCCAACACTTAGCCAGCCATGCAACACAAGACAAAATGAAGAAAACACAGATGATCTAGTAAAGATAGAATTAATGTCCCATCTCAATTCAAGGAAAAAGGAATCATGATATGTATATATATACGACTTCATGTAAAGAACAGAAAAGTAAAAGGGTTTAGATATCATTTTGGAGAAGAAATGGATCTTTTATAGCATGCCCAATCCACCTAATCATAATTTCTAATTTTAAATCTCAAATTCAAATTTCTAATCTAATCTGATTAAGTAAATATCACTATAAGACTATATCAGTGGAGTCAAGTGTCATATATGAAATTGTACAAATTGTTAAATCTATATATGAGCTTTAAATAATAAATGTTTCCCAACACATAATGATATATATGAAATAACTCTGCAAACGCCTAACCATTCATTTCTTCGTTCAAGTTTTTAAATCGATCGAGAAAAATGGTTTCAATTGATATTGAGGAGCAAAATGGTCAAAATATGCTATATTTAATATTATTTTACACAAACATATTATAATTATATCTCGTACATGGGCATCACAGTTTTGGTTTAATAAAGAGAAAATTGAAAATTCTGTTAATTAATTTGAAGATTTTGAGATAATTTTTTTAACTTCAGTTGCATACTATAAAAACATATTTAAAATACCTGTAGTTAAATTGTAGATTTCCAAAAAAAAATCCACGTCATTCATAATTTAGTTTTGTTTGAAAATTTTCGATTTTAATTATAATTGTCGGTATATTATTAAAAATTTATTGGTGTATTTAAGGATTTTCCAAATAATTTCTAAAAACAGGAATTTAATCGTTTTGCGTAGTTTAATAATTCAAAGTAAACATCACTAGAAGTAAACTTACCCACCTCATAATAATCGCAATAATTATCATATTGGATAGTTAATCCAAGTAAGAGAGTGTTTGGCTAACTTTTAAAAATAAGATCTTATTTTATGAGTTTATAAGATGTTAGAAGCTTATAAACTATATTTTGAAAAGTTGGAAAATCCCAACTTATTTCTAAAATAAGAGTTTATTTTTCAAAACACCTTCAAATTTAATCATTAAAATTACACAAATGTCATTACTAACAACTTATAAGCTCCACCATCTTATTTACCCAAACACTTCAACAACTTATATTAAACTTAAATTAAACATCTTATAAGCTCAAAAACATCTTATAAGATATGATAGCTTATAAGCTCTCAAAATAAGCTTAGCCTAACAGCCCTAAATGAAGCTTAAGTCATTAAGCCCAATATTCGAGCCCATCTAGTTTCATCATGAGATTCATCTCCCAAGGCTTTTAAGCCCATTAAGGCTATAAGCCCAATGCTTTTACAAAAGTTGGAAAGAAACAAAAAGTACAAATATCTATCAATCACAACCAGCTTACTACTCCTCGACCTCCTCTGCATCGACTGACATGAGCTTAATCGGCGGAGCCGGCCGCATCTGATCGACAAACCCGGCCGGAGTATACTCTGCCAAGTTATCAAAGAGCTCAAGATAGTTTTCGGGGAGAGGGTTCTCAGTCAGATAGTCGGCCAGGTGCTCTTGGAGGGGGCCGGCAGCATCATCCGCAATGGAGTCCCGGACTTGCTGGATAGCAATCTGAAAAGCAGTAACGTATGCAACGCGTAACTCAGCATTATACTCAGCCGAGCGCATGAATTCCTTGATCACAGCTCTCTTGTCAAGCCAGACCTCTCTCTGCAACTTCTCCCTCTCCAGGACCACCTTCTCAGCCAAGTCGGCCTTCTTCCTAGCCTTGGTGAGCTGCTCAGACAGATCTTGGATGACCTCAGTATACTTCTTCATCTTCTTGGACCTCTTCTTGTTCTCCTGTTGAGCAGCAGCATATTTCTTTTGGTCCTCCATGAGAAGATGATGAGCCTCCCAGTTGAAGACTGAGGCTTGGGCCTGGAGGATGGCCGAGCAGACAGAGAGGTCCGTCGCGGCCATGGTGCTGGCGTAGCTTCCTAGTTCCTCGGTCCAGGCCATGGCACAAGCATCCATGGCCGCGCCCACGCTGGGATGAATGTCAAGCGAAGTCTGGTTCGGGAGTAGAGCCCGCAAGAAGCTGATCTGGAAGGGGGGCCTCCTCCCAACATAGTCTCGGGTCCTCTCCACCTTCTCGGGGTCCCACCCAAGCACGCTAACACTTCCAGCAGCTGGACCCTCAGCTTCGCGGACAGGCTTCTTACCAAATCCTCCTGCCTGAGTAGTGTCCCGTCGGCTGCGCTTTGAAGATGGAGACGCCCAAGCAGGGGTAGATTGACCAGACAGGTATCGAGCTGAGGCAGGGGCCTCTCTCCTATGGGAGTCCCTCAATATTGTCTTCTCGAAGGCTTGGGATTTTCTTTCAGCCTTGAAAGCAAGGTTACCTGAGCATATTGATCGAGTATTAGAAAACCCAAGTGCAATTAGATAAGGTCGGGAAACTGAGCCAAACTAGGCAAGAACATTGCCTTGGAAAAAGCTTGGTTGGTCCTCTCGGATCTTTTTGGCATAGGTAGGACGCTTATGATCAACCGACTGCGTCATTAAGTTAACTTTCCTTGAAGGAGATAAATTAGACATTTCACCAACCTGCAATTTGCATCAGTTATATTTCACCAAGTTGGTGGATACGTAAACGGAGATACAAGAGAAGCATACAAGATTGCCAGATAACCAAGAAAATATAACTAGTCAGCATATGAACAAGTAGTGTACATGTCTAAGATCGCCTTTATACATGCCATTTGAAACTCCACTGGACTTGCTTCTAACTGACAGCAAACCAGAAACTTCATTACTCGGAACCGCTGTTACTCTACTTGAATATACGTCGGAAATCCCTTTACATGCCTGTAGTATCATTAAATTCAAAAGGGCATCAGATTTTAAAAGCAAATATAAAACCAAAATTCCCATAGACATCCACAAATGTATAAATGGTGCACACATGTAATGTAAGGAGACTCAACCTCCCATATAAGAGGTAATAAAACAACTGAACAAGAGCAAGAAGAGAGCACCTCGTGGATATCACTTTGCTTCTCAGCTTCAACAAAGATAAATCCCTTTACATGATCAACTGCAACTGCAGATATTATCGGAACCTTAGTTCCCCAATGATCCAAGTCCACATATTTTTGCATGAGACAGAAAGCAGAGTATCTCTCACGTCCAAACTATGGAGAAATACAAGCATGAAACAGAAGTCAGGAAAAACAGGCATTGCTTGAAATATAATCAATGCATCACTCAAATTGAAATAGAACAACATCTACCATGCATTCGACTTTCCAGGTTGTAGGATCCTTGGAAGATGACACACATATGTCTCCGTCACTGAACTTCTTAGGCTCATAACCATCCTTAGGATCCTTGTCTCGCTCTTCAAACATTCTGAAAAGCTCTTCTGTGGTCAAAACTTCCAATTTGGGTATACAAGGAAGTCGAGTGATTTAGGAAAAATCAGTGGTAATTGAATAGATTAATGTTGATATTAACAACAAAATCAGATCAAATTGGATACGGTCTTAGACAAATTACCAGACACACACCCAAACATACGATACGACGAAAAGCAGAAACCCTAAAGTAGACGACAAAATCAAATCATTTTCGTTTATTTGCAAAATTAACCCCACACAAAACGGACGAAAACGGGCAAGCAGCATCAAAGCACAACTCAGAAACAAATTCATTCGCATTTCCGAAAATCAATTACCGTCAAAGCAGGAATCATCGGAGGAGCTGAAATCCTCGTACTCGTGGTCCTCCCAAAATCGAAGCATGTCTCGGTTACTCCGGCCAGTCTTGTCATCGTTGCCTCCGCCTCCGTTCCACTTCCTCTTCTCCTTTCCACCACCATCACTCACCTCCTCCTTACCATTTGAAGAAACCATCTCTATTTCACGCGATCTTTCCCAGCTATCCGTTTTGGATCATTCACAGTCACTCCACACTATACCTGCTTCTTCCATTTGGAGAGAGAGAGAGAGAGAGAGAGATGACCAACAAACACCTCCTTTATATGCCGAAACTGGCAGCAGTGATTTCCAGGGGAAACATTTGTCATTAACACTGCTACTGCTTTGCTGCTTCTAATGTTCACTCAATGTGCCATCGCTGTTGGGCTAAATTCTCCCAAAAATTGGCATCAATATTTACTAATAAAATATTTTGAAAATTTATTGTCTAATTATTTAGGGCCATTTTCAATATAATATGTTATTATTATTTATAATTATAGTTATTACTATTAAATTAATTATTTTTTGTTGTTGACGAATGACCATTGTTTATTGGTGAAGAGTACATTTTTTAAATTCAATTACTTAATGTATAAAATTATTCTCATCGTAGATTTTGAAGATAAAGAAACTTCAAGATTTTCTTTTTTGTAATCTAAACTATATATAAAATGAGAAAGTTGGTTACAATATTTTATAGAATAAGCTTTACATATATCTTACATAATAATAAGTTATTTTCTAATATAGATATATGAGTAAAGATAAAACAAAAAGAAAACTATTTTGAATGATATGATGATATTTTAATGATACGTTTAATTTCAAAAATGATGAAATTTAAGTTAACGTTATAAAGAAATAAAAGATTTGAAAATTAATTTACAATTTAATTATATGAAATTAGAAAATAGGTTCAGAATCTAAACTAGGGTTGTGAAATTTATAAAAGTTTAAAAGGTATTATAAAAACACTAAAATAATAATTAAATCTGAAAAGTGCAACTAATAAATTTTGATAAGGTTGTGAGTTCAAGTCTAACAAAAATCGACAGATAAAATTTAAAAATTAATTTATATGCAATATTAATTGTGTAAGATACAAAATCAATAAACTTACTAATTTTTTTAATAGAAATATTTGGTAATTATTTAAAATTATTTCAAATAAATAGATATAGTTGATCTAAATTTTTCTAAAAAGCGATAATATGTTCCAAAAAATTAAAAAAAAAAAAACACAGATTTTTTACAATTCTTAAATTTAAGATCTCATGAATAATATTTTAATATAACAACTTTATTATGTTATTATAAATCGTATTTGTGATAATAAAAAATAAACTGTGCATTGCGCTGGTGTCACGTCCCATTTTCTTTTCATGAATAAAACATATTTCATAAAAATTTGTAAATAAACAAAGTAAACGCAGCAGTTTGTAAAAGGCGTGCAGCGATATTTAACACCCGTCGAAAAAAGATTAGTAAAATATTTCAAATGGCAACCCTTGAAAGAGTCGGGGTTTACCTATTCTTAAGATAAAACAATTTGACATCATGTATTACAGTCAAAACGTTCAAAAGATATATACATACTTCAACAAAAGTAATTAGAGTATGTCATAAGTATATAAATGCAAAAGATAGGACATCTCTATTCTTCGATCCTCGCCTCCAGGGTTTCTGTACATTTAAAACATATAAGAGATGAGTGTGAGAAAGAAACACTCAGTTGAGGTAAAGACACATACATCCAATTACACTTACATTTAACATCGGGAAAACATAACATCTCGAATACATTGCATTCCCCCGGAACTTTCGGCCCGGTGTACTTCGGAGTTTTACGTCCGACGTAACTTTCTTCAGAACTTTTCCACATTGACATTAAGAGGCCATATTTGTAACCTCGAACATAGCGGGGCCACGTCTGAAACCTCTGCATATATATACGCATACACACATAATTGATTTGAAAAGGAACGCTGAAAATCAACGTCCAATTCAATCACAAGTAAGGACGATCAACTTGACCACATTGGACATATCTTGTACATAATCAATTGCGCACATTTTATCAGATAATAAAACACATAATTTACCCCACGGTTGGTAGCTGGTGCTTGGTGATAGTTCCTTGTTGTGCGTGCTTTCAGTCCAGTCCCTCGTTCGAATCTCCTATAAAATATAGAGTTCAACTTAGGGGTCTAAGTTTAATCTTGCAAGGTTTGAGGTAAATCTACAATTTCTGTATAGTCTAGGGTTCCTTCAGCAATTTCAGAAAAGTCCAGGAGTCTTTCTGTAATTTTATAAAACTTAGGGACTGTAAGGCAATAAAGAGAATGCCAAGGGCTGAAAGGCAAAATTGGCAAATTGCAAATTAGTCCCTGAAATATATCAAATTTCCAAAATTGGACCTAGCCCCAAAAACCCCTACCCAATCCGTCGCCCAGCCCTTCCGCCAGCCCACCTCCTGCCGGCGACAGCCCCGTTGCCGGCTACCCCACTACACGGCGCCCATCGACTCCAGCCCCAACACATACTATCACACACCCACACCCCTGTACATATACACACGCAGCTGCACCCACAGTCAAAATCGCACACACCCACAATTCCACTACAGCGCGCGGTGCTGTACACACACGCTCATCCTCACGAAGCCAATACTAGCAGCGGCGGTGACCGCAATTCAGGGGCAGAGAGGGAGGAGGGTGCGGCTGAGGGGGGGGAAAGGGAGAGAAAGAGGGAGAAAGGAGAGGGGGAAGCACAGTGGCCGCCGAGGCAGCCGCGCCAGAGAGAGAGAGAGAGACGGCGACAGTGGGTGGTTGTTCGAATTACACCGGACAATACACAGCAGTAAAACGAGTGGTATCGAAACAATTCAGAATAAAGTCGAAAGCATCGGAATAAAATCGAAAGCAAGAAAATTGATTGTAAAGCTAATAAATTCTTAACTGATTAATTTACCCAGCTTTCTCACTTCTGCTGACATTTATTGATTTGGGCCAAGTAAAAGAGAAGAGTTGGGCTAATAAAAGTTAAAAGGATCCCTATGTATATTGTGTGTATATATATATGTACACACATTGGCTATACATTAATTAAATTTGGGGTGTTATAGCTGGTGTACTGCTAGTTGAGCAAAAGCACGAGCCAATGGTTGAGTGTTATATTTCGACGTATAATTGAAGAGTAAGTTTTTTATGAGATCGTTCTACGGATCACTTTATGTGACGGGTTATTTCACAATCCGTTTTTCACAATTCACATATAAATATGTCAAGACGGATCATGTTAGTGGGTAAAAGGAAAAATTAATCGTGAAACTGTCTCACATAAGTTTTTGTGATATTTGAGTTTCATTTTGATAAAATGATCTCATATATATATATATATATATATGCAGTGAAAGACTTTGTTCTGCAAGGGAAGGTAGGTTAGTAAAAAAAAAAGATATTTTAATTAGAATTTATTGATTAATTGTAAGACCACATTGAATGAGACATTGCAGAATAATATTTTTTATGAAAATTTTAATTTATCACTCTCAAGATGATCAGAATAAATCAAATCCAGAAGTAATCTGAAGTTAGTTAAATCTAACTAGACTATGGCGGTATAATTCATTTCAAAATTAAGTCTCATGAAAGTAAAATATATTATTTTGATTATTGGGAAACGAAATTCAAATAGCTAATATTCGTATATAGTTTTGTAAAACTGCTCCAAAATTAATATTCATGTAGATTGTAGGTCATTTAGACGGAGCTGATTGAGTCTCCAAGTTTTGATGTAAACGTAATTAGGTTAAAACTAGTATGAACTCATGTATCACACGCGATCTTTGAAATAAATATCTTTAATATATAAATATAAAAATGTATATTTGAGTAGGAAATAAAATATATTGAAGAATACGGTAATCAAAAATGTGTTTTAAACAAAAAAAATATTTTTGCATTTGATTAATGATTGTATGATGTTTCTTTGCAAAATTTGTAATACATATATATACTTTAACTCTATCTATAAATAATTTAAAGAAAAGATTTTAAAGTAATTAATATGTAAATTAACTTTGAAGAATCCATATTAATATATGTTTAATTTGAATCTTGCATATTGTTTGATTTGTGATAGGTAACATTTATTTTAAAATTTTCAATTATCATATATATCATTAGTTATTAGTTCACATGTATTAAAATGGTTTGGCTCATTAAAGTATCAACTAATGTCTATATTAAAATATTTTAGGTTACAATGTTAGCAATTAATTATCATTAAATAAATTAATTGAATTTAAATTTTAAATTAAAAAATATTCAAATTATGAAAAAAAAATTAAGTGGAAAATGGAATAACCACAGAATGACATGTGTCCTATAATGGTTATTCGAAAGATTCGAGAGATGTACTTTATTATATCTCCGTCAAGCATTTAGACGGCCGCCTAACGGGATTTCTTGATATTTATGTTATGAATGTTTAATGAAATTAAAAAGTTATTATCATGAATTTCTTTTCCAAATTAAATATTAGAATTAATTAATGTTCCCATGTCAAGCAAACTTCAAGTGGGACATTACTGCATTCAATAATGTACCCCAAACGACGAACATTAAATACTACAAAATGAAGAGTCAATTATTGGATATTTAATTAAATACTAGTTTTTTTTCTTTTATTATCATTATGCATGATTTAAATCAGGTGTGTATTTATAAATGATACTATGATAGTGCAGACATATATATGGAATTATTGGCCTCAAAATAATCATCGATTAATTAGAAATTAGAATTTGTATATCAATTGATTAAATATCAATGGTTTTTAATTTCCAATTTCGTTGTAGTTCTATATATATTGTGTTAAATATAAATTAGTTGTGCATATTATATATTGAGTAATATAGATATATATATATATATATATACATATATATATATACACGGATAATTATATCAAGCTATTAAAAGTAGGGAAAAAATCAATTTTAATCAACTTAAAAAGCTACTGTTCAATTTTAGTCCACCATGAAAATGGTTTTCAATTTTAGTCCAATTAAACAAAACATTGTCACTATTTGGTCCATTTTTTAATTATTATTTTTAATTTAATTTTATTCTTTTTTTTTAATTCTCTTAAACATGCCACGTGTGATAAAAACGTGCCACATCAGTGCGAGTGGGAAGAAAATTAAAATTGGGGGCGATTGTATTACAATCGCCTGCGAAAGTGGTTTTCCAGTGAAAAAATGGACGAAATATAGTGATGATTTTTAACTTAATTGGACTAAAATTGAAAACCGTTTCCATGGTAGACTAAAATTGGACAGTAGTTTTTTAAGTGGACTAAAATTAAATTTTTTCCATTAAAAGCATCATTAATTAGGTGCAAATTTTTAATGAAATCATGTACTTCACGTCCGTGCTATATAATATGCTTAGCACGTTCTTGTATTATCCTTGTGATATAGTAAATCAAGCTTGAAGTTTACAGAACTTGAGTCAAAAGTATCAGAACCGGGTTAAAACTACTTGAACCAGATCATTAAAGTTGCAGCAACCGGTCCATGCATGAATAGGGCTAGATTAGGGTTCTGGCGGGTTTGTTATTTTCATATCAGAAATTGGTTAATGGTTCGGGGTTATTTTTGTAAATTGGCATAGGGGTTTTGCAGCTTATATAGCCTAGATTTCACATTTGTAATCTCACTTTGAATAATTGAGTGTTGAGTGAGTTATAGCTTTAGAGAGTTGATGTCAAGTTCATGCAAAACCCTAAATTGTGTGTTCTTCATTTGTAATTGAATTCTCAGTGTTTAGTGGAGTGTTTTCCGTGTAGATTTGCACTGTGGATGTAGGCTAGAGAATTCGGCCGAACCATGCTAATTCTCAGTGTTGATTTCTCTTTTTTTTTTTCTGAATTTGCGATCGGTTCTTGGGTGTTCTAAGTGTGTGTGTATAAGCTGAATTGTGTGATCGAATTCTTGAAGAATCAGCTTCAATTCATAACAGTTGGCGCCGTCTGTGGGAATCGATCAATGACAAGATGAGCGCGATGCGATTGGACGTCGGAAAGTTCACCGGAAAAGGCGACTATGCTCTGTGGAAAGTCCAGATAGAAGCACTTCTCATTCAACACAACTTGGAATCTGCTCTTGTGGACGATGATGGATCTTCATCTTCTGATCCTTCAGCAATTGAGAAACGAGCTGAAATTTGCAAGAAGGCCAAAAGTGCATTGATCCTATGTCTAGGAGAAAAGGCTCTTAGAGAGGTATGCAAGGAGCAATCTGCAGCTCTGATTTAACAAAAGTTGGATTCTCTTTATCTCACAAAATCTTTGGCAAATCGACTATATCTGAAGCAAAAATTATTAAACTTCAAAATCTCAGATGAGAGGCACATAGCAGAAAAGCTGGATGAGTTTAATAAAATTGTAGATGATTTAGAGAACATTGATGAAGATTTGAAGGATAAGGACAAAGCTTTGATATTGTTGAATGTCTTGCCAAAGTCCCTTGAAACTTTCAGAGATGCTCTTATCTATGGGAGGTTAACAGTGCTGACTTTAGGTGAAGTCTTGATGGCAATTAAAACCAAGGTATTACAGTAGTATTACAGTACAACAATGAAGGAAAGAGTTCTACACTTGGTGAGGGTTTGAACATCAAGAATAATTTATGAAGAATCAAGAAAGGAAGAATAAAGCTTCAAAAGGAGTTCCTCAATGATCAAACCAAGGTGGTGATAACACTGAAACCAGGAAATGTTTCTCCTGTCACAAGGTTGGGCACCTCAAGAAAAATTGCCCTGAAAGAAATAATGAGAAACAACAACAACAACAACCAATCAAGAGACAAGAAGCAGCACTAGCTGAGAACTATGAAACAACAGACATGCTTTGTGTTTCATCCTCTAGCATTATGGAAGAATGAGTTCTAAACTCTGGGTGCAGTTTCCATATGTGTCATATTAGATCATGGTTCAGAAAATTGAGGAAAGAAGATGGTGGATCAGTCCTCTTAGGAAATGATCAGTCATGCAGGGTAAAAGGGGTGGGAGAAATCACACTTAGGATGCATGATGGAAGCATAAAGAGATTGACTCAGGTAAGATTCATTTCATCTCTCAAAAGAAATCTGATTTCACTTGGTTTATTGAAAACTGCAGGTTATAATTTTTGCACAAAATGAAACACCATTCAAGTTATTAAACAAGAAAGAGTGATAATGGAATGAGAGAAACACAATGGTCTGTACATCCTAAATGGATCAACAGTGGAAGGTTAATCCTCAGCAGTGATGTCAAATAAGGAAACATGTCTATGGCATAAAAGGCTAGGACATATAGGAGAAATGGGTCTTTTTGAGTTGTCAAAGATAAGTCTCTTAGGAGGGAAAACCATCAAACAGATGGACCAATGTGAGCTGTGTATCTTAGGCAAAACCAAAAAGCAGCCATATGGGATAGGAAAACACACATCTACTCAACAGCTGGAATACATACATTCAGATATATAGGGACCAGCAAGATCTGAAACTCATGGTGGAGCAAGATACTTCATCACCTTCATTGATGATTATTCCAAGAAGCTATGAGTCTATACACTCAAACATAAGTCAGATGTCTTAAGAAGCTTCAAAGAATGGATCACCAAACAAGAAATCAGACAGGTAAGTCTGTTAAACACCTAAGGACTGACAATGGTCTTGAATTTCTGTCTGATGAGTTTCAGGAATTTTGCAAAGAGAAAGGGATTACAACACTGGGAAATCCAAATATCTCTTATCGTTAGCCTATAGCCTTTTACCGCCGCTTGAACTGGCTTCCTGGACCACCATCGAATGGCAAGGAGCTTTTAAGCCACTGTTTTATCACTGGATTACCGGGCACAAAACTGTAGCAGCTAACCCCCAACAAAATGGGGTAGGAGAGATGATGAATATGACTCTTTTAGAGAGGGTTAGATGCATGATCTTGGATGCTGGATTACCAAAGTCTTTTTGGGGAGAAGCTATAACTACTGCAACTTATCTGGTAAACAAATCTCCCTCTTCTGTTTTAAATTTTAAATCTCCTCATTAGGTTTGGTACAATAGAGAAGTAGGATACTCTCATCTTAAAGTGTTGGGTTGTCTAGCTTATGCACATATAAGACAGGACAAGCTAGAGCCTAGAGCATTGAAATGTATATTCATTGGTTATCCTGAGGGTGTGAAATGATATAATATGTGGTGTCTTGAAACTGGTCACCAAAGATGTTTTATAAGCAGCGTTTTTACTTTTAATGAAAAGGTAATGGGCTATGAGACAAGCATTCAATCTGGAAGACAATAGGAGACTGAAGGTGTCTCAATTGAGGTGGAGCAACCAGAAATTGGACAACATCTAACTGGCACAGATCACAATCAACATGATAACATGGATCCTAATAACCATCAGGAGAGCAGTGACTCTGAACAAGAACACGATCCTCACACTCAAAATGATCTGAGAGATTATCATTTAGCTAAAGACAAGGTAAGAAGGCATATTAATCCACCTACTAGATTTGGCCAAACAGACATTGCACACTATACTTTATCGGTGGCCCAAGAGATCAACTATGAAGAACCTCAATCCTATAGACAGGCTGTAATTTCCAAGGAGAGTAGTAAGTGGATTGAAGCTATGCAAGAGGAAATAAGTTCATTGGAGAAGAATCAAACATGGAAGCTTGTAGATAAGCCTTTGAATAAGAGAAGTGTAGGTAACAAGTGGATTTACTAGAAGAAATTGGAGGTTGCTGGTTCAGAACATATAAGGTTTAAAGCAAGATTTGTAGCACAAGGTTTTACATAGAAATAGGGGGTTGATTTCAATGAAACATTCTCTCCAATGGTAAAACAATGCTCCATAAGACTGCTACTAGCCTTAGTTGCTCAATGGAATCTAGAACTCCAACAGCTAGATATAAAAACAGCTTTCCTACATGGTTTCCTAGAAGAAACTATCTACATGAAGAAACCTGAGGGATTTATTCAACCAGGAAATGAACACAAGGTCTACAAGCTACAAAAATCCCTATACAGTGCTATAAAAAGTTTAATGAGTTCATGTTGAGTGTTGGATGGGAAAGATGTTACTATGATAACTGTATTTATTTTGAGAAAGAAGGAGACTCAGTGTGCACATATCTTCTCATCTATGTGGATGATATATTGATTGCTAGTAGTAAGGGAAGCAAAATACAGGAAATAATGGAGAAACTCAAAGCTCAATTTGACATGAAAGAACTTGGTGAAGCCAGAAGGATTTTGGGAATGGATATTCAAAGGGATAGGAACCAAGGAAAACTCATGTTGCATCAATTTGATTATGTCAAGAAGGTATTGAAAAGGTTATATATGCATCAATCTAAGACTACTTCTACTCCCTTAGGGCATCATATAAAGCTTTCAGTTCAGCAAGCACCAAGTACTGCAGAAGAAATTAGATACATGGTTGGAGTACCTTATGTAAGTGCAGTAGGTAATGTCATGTATTATATGATATTCTCTAGACCAGATTTGGTTTACAACATGAGTTTGGTTAGTAAATTTATGGCCAATCCGGGAAAGACACATTGGGAGGCCTTAAAATGGATGCTTAGATATTTGGTTGGTTCTGCAGAAAAGGGGCTATTATACATAAGAAAAAACAATGCAACAGCAACAAATCCTTTGGTAGGATATGTGGATACAGATTTTGCAGTGAATATTGATTCAAGGAAGTCTTTGACCGGATATGTTTTTACACTTTTTGGAACAACTATAAGCTGGAAAAGCATACCGCAGCCTATGGTAGCTCTTTCCACAATAGAGGCAGAATTCATGGCTATGATAGAAGCTATTAAAAAAGCTTTATGGTTAAAAGACATTATCCAGGAGTTTGGCTTGAATCAAAGTGAAGTAGAGGTACACTATGATAATCAGAGTGTCATACACCTAGTAAAACACTAGGTGTTCCATGAGAGATCCAAACAAAGTCTCATACACTACAGATATTAAAATGCATTTTGTGAGGGATGAAGTGGAAAAGGGAGTTGTTAAGGTGATAAAGATAAGTACAGATCACAATCCATCAGATATGCTAACAAAGTCTTTGGGACTTGGAAAGTTCTCACATTGCATGAAATTATCGAATGTTTGTGATTGTAATTCTGTTACTTGATGTTTAACAACGCTTTAACTGTTGTGTGTGTAGTGTTGTCTTTTGTGTTTCTTGTGCAGATGTCTAGGTCAGCTGTGATTTAAGGTGGAGAATTGTGATATAGTAAATCAATCTTGAAGTTTACATAACGGAGTCAAAAGTATCAGAACCGGGTTAAAACTGCTCGAACCGGATCATTAAAGTTGCAGTAACCAGTCCATGCATGAATAAGGCTAGATTAGGGTTCTGGCGGGTTTGTTATTTTCATAACAGAAATTGGTTAATCGTTCGGGGTTATTTCTGTAAATTGGTATGGGGGTTTTGCAGCTTATATAGCCTAGATTTCACAGTTATAATCTCACTTTGAATAATTGAGTGTTGTGTGAGTTGTAGCTTTAGAAAGTTGGTGTCAAGTTCATGCAAAACCCTAAATTGTGTGATCTTCATTTGTAATTGGATTCTCAGTGTTTAGTAGAGTGTTAGTCGTGCAGATTTGCACCGTGGATGTAGGCTAGAGAATTCGGCCGAACCACATTAATTCTCGGTGCTGATTTCTCGTTTTCTTTTCTGAATTTGCGATCGGTTCTTGGGTGTTCTAAGTGTGTGTATAAGCTGAATTGTGTGATCGAATTCTCGAAGAATTAGCTTCAATTCATAACAATCCTATTATCAAACATTATTGTTACTATTTTATTCAAATACCAATTATCGTTATGATCATATACTTTTCATATTATTATTATACATGTAACGAGTTAAAGGAATTTATTCACACACACACACAAACTAAAACATTCCATTTCATCATATTTTTTTTCTAATGTGTGATAAAAATATAAAAATTACACCCACACATATAACAATCTCACGTTAATATGTAACATATAAATTTTAAAAAAAAATGTTTTTAATCAATCAATTTCTACATGCATAAATACTCAATCACAAAAATTAGTTTATATGAAAATATCTTATGAATATTAGAACTCTATCTCAAAATATAATTTTCATAAAATAATATTTATTTTAAAGGTTATCAATTATGGATGCATTAATCTATCTACTCTCAAAATCAAATTAATAAAATAATTTTCACAAGGATCTAGCTACACATACTCATTAAAATAGTGAAAGTGATCAAAATCTCAAAATAGAAAATTGGGACCAGACTTCCCATTTCCCAGGCCAATAATTAAATAGTCGTGGGGGAATATTAAATGTCATCAAACCTTCCTTATTTTGTCACAAATACAATCAGAATTGAATTAATATATTTCCCACTTCGCAAATGTTGTTGTGCACTGGTTGCATGAATTTGGATTGATGCAATTGGGACGACCTGACCCGGATCCATGCAACTGGGTTTTCCTTCTTCTTTTTTTCGCTTCAGACTATTACCTTTATGTTGTTAGGATGTGACATTTACGTTATATAAGTGTGACCTTTATATATAAATGTTATGACATTTATGTTCAGTAACTTAGGAAAAAATGGAGATTTTCAGGTTTTTTCGCTTCAAATTAAGGACTTTTATGTTGTATTGTTGTGTACCTTTATGTACAATTCTTGTGACCTTTATGTATAAATATTATGACCTTTATGATCCATAACTTTGAAAAAAATGAAAATTTTGAAATATCAGCGCATTTTTAGGATTAATATAGGTGCAACTAATATTACATAAAGGTAAATATGTACAAATTTTGCTAAAATTCTTTTTTTTTTCTAAGTTAGAGTATATAAATGTCATTATATTTGTACATAAAGGTCACACTTATATAACATAAATGTCACACGCATATAACATAAATGTAACAACCTGAAGTAAAAAAATAAAATTAAAAAAAAAGTGTGTGGATCCGGGTCGACCCGAACCCGACCCGAATTGTATGTGCACCAATTGCACAAGAGACTAACTCTTCCCACTTATACTATTTCAATTTATATTTTATCTAATTTAAAATCTCATATCACATTATATGTTGTATGTGTACATAACGTTATTAATAAACAAACAATGAGAGTTATAATTATGAAATATTCGATGTAATATATGTGATCAAATGTACTTGACACGAGAAGATCGAAGCAACTACTATGAGAAAAATAGTTACTCAAAAAAAAAAGGGGCAGAAATAAATCTCCATTTCAAATGATGAACAATAAAAATCCTTAATTTCTACAAATATCATATACTTGTGTTTTGATCTTCTTCAAATCTTTCTTAACCCTATTTGTATATATTAATTTCTTCTATCAAATATTGCAACAAATATGTCCCTACTTGGAAGCAACCTGAGTATGACCGTTACCGTTAACGTTACCGTTTCCGATTGCCGGAACCACCGCCATCTCCTCCGCGGCGGCGGCGGCCTCCGCCTCGTCCCGGAACTTCTTGTATATATCACTCTTGTAAAACTTCTTCGTCCTAATAACTAGAAGAAGAGAAACCAAAGCTCCAAAAGCAGTAACAGCAGTGATAATAATAAACGCCGTCTGAAAGCACTTAACGCCGTTACAGTCGAGCTCCTCGCCGTGAACCCGGACCCGGCCAGCAGCGGCCAACTGCTTCTCCGCCTCCCTGTCGTACAGATGGCCCGCCACCCTGACGTTGAGCACGTAGAGGCCGATCGGGCTCGCCACCGACCCGAAGTTGTACAAGGTGGAGTAGTACTTGAGCCCGAACAGCTCGGAGATTATGGCGAACAGCAGCGGCCATTGGGCTCCGAAGCAGAACCCGATGATCACCGAGGCCACGTAGAGCCCGTTCTCGACCCCGAATGCTATCAAGAGATGGCCAATGCACGAGATCACTAGGGTAATGGTGAGCATGATGGGCCTTGGGAACTTGTACTTTTTCAAGAAATGTTCGGACAGAAAGCCCGCGACGACTCGTCCGAGGTAGTTCCAGATGCTTACCAGAGAAACGAACGTGCTGATGCTCTTCGCAGGGTACCCTAACGAGCTCCCGATTTGGCCCAGGTTGTCAATGGCGGTTAAAGTCCCTCCAACTCCGCAGATTGTTGCGAAGAACAGGATCGCCATGTCGATGCTGAAAAGAGCTTGTAGAATCGTGTAGTCGTCTCCTCTCGCCGGTGGCCGGAATATGCTCTTCGCGTTCCAGCACGACATTTCTTGGTTTTCGGGCGGCGTCGGCGGCCCCGCCGTTGGCGGTGGAAGGGGAGTGGGTAATGGCTTCTCTGTTACAACGTGTAGCTGAGGATTAGAGAGGCTGAGATCCAAATCCTGCTTCTTCTTCTTCATGATCAGGAGCTCTTCCTTGACGGCAATGGCGACTGGAACGAAAAGCAGGAAGATAACTGTAGCGGCGCCGACGCTGTATTCGGCTCGGCTGAAATTGAGCTGTTTTTGCAGTATGATGAGCACCATGAGAAAGCCTGCCAATCCAAGCGACACGTAGAGGAATCTGTAAAAGACTTTGAGCTCGTGGGCGACACGAACGACCTTCATTATCCGAATTGTCCGGAGAAAGGCGAAGGAGATCGCCGCCGGCAGCCAGCCGATGAGGAGGATGAGGGCTTTCCGGTCATCTCCGTACACGGCGTGGTAGACCTGCGTGATGATGGCCCCACTCAGGCCAACGAAGCCCTTGAGCAGGCCGAGCACCGCCCCCCGGCTCTCCGGGAAGTTCTTCACGGCGGTGACGAGGGCGCCGGTGTTGGCGAACGACTGGGAGTTGGCGCCGATGCAGATGTAGAGACACATGTGCCACACCTGAGGCCGAGAGATCTTTCTAGAGACGGCCAGCCAGATCATGAGGTAGCCGAAGAAGTTGAGGACGGCTCCGATGGAGAGGACCACCCACGGCGGCGTCACCTCGTTGATCAGGCCCGAGAGGACGCCGACGTTGGACCCGAGGTCCTTGAAGAAGCTCAATAAGTTGAGGGTAGTTTGGTCATATCCCAGGGATCTCTTGATTTCCTGGGAGTACAACCCGAACATGTAGGTGGCCCCCGCCGCCGACATGATCAGGGTGGTGGCGAACACCATGAACCACCGCCCCGTGATGACCTGGAGGGCGAATGCGCGGTGGGTCGGGTGCCACCCGCCGTCGCCGTTGCCAGTAGCCACCATGTCTGAGAATGGATGTAGTATGAATTAGCCTTAGCTAGGTATTATGTATAAAAGTGTGACTGATTTAGGTGGTTCTTTATATAGTGTATGAGCTTAATTTTGGACATTAATACATGCTATTAGGCCGACAACGTTCACTATGGAGTTAAGACACCATGTTTGTGTATGTACCTGTCTCTATTTATATTTATAGCAAGTGGGGTAGTTTATAGTGTAAGCATGTAATAGGGTTAGTGGGGATACCCAGGGGCTAGGGTGGGGTCAGGTGGGGTGAAGACTTTACAGTTGACTATGGAGCAAATGTGTTGTGATGTTGATATGATTGGATATTAATGAAAGAACGAACAGATCTGCTCGTTGCTGACGTGTCATGATCTAGGTCGTTTATAATTTTTGTATATATATGTTATTGAATAATAGTTTTGATGTTGGTGATCAAATATTGTACTTGAGAAACATTGTGGAGTGGCTCTCATGATTTTATTTTCAGATAAATCAATATTGCAGAATCTTGGGAGAAAAATTGGTATATAGATGACAATAGATAGAAGACTTGATAGTGGACATATAAAAAGCTAGCAAGTGTGGTTCTAATTGGAAACTAGCAAGAATTGAAAGAGAAATGATACATATCAAAAATTGAAAATAAAACAAGTATGGTTCCTAGAAACTATTTTGAAAGAGATGGATTTGTTTTAGGCATAGATGAAAATATCCCGATATATCCCTAATATTTCCGTTTTTTGACGTGACCGAAACAAAAAATAGGGTGCTACGATATATCTTCGATATTTTTATTTCTTTGTAAAAAAATTAATGAAATATCAATAATTATTAGTTAAATATCGTATCGATTTCGATATCAATGACTTTAGGTAAAAATTATAAGAAAATTCATGAATATAAAGGAAACATCGATGAAATATCGATAAATATTGGAAAATATTGGTAAATATCAGGAAAAATAGGTAAATATCGAGAAAATATAGCTAAATATCGGGAAAATATCGGTAAATATCGATAAAATATCCGTAAATATCGCTAAATATCAGGAAAATATCAGTAATAATCGGAAAAATATATGTACCGATATTTCCACCGAAACCGATATATCCATCGATATTTCCGTAAAATTAATGTACCGATATATCTACTGAAACCGATATTTTCATCCTTAGTTTTAGGTCATGTAAAACTACAACAATGTGTACAAATTTCAAGGGATTTAATCTAAACTTGATTTTTTTTTACGATTTTTGTATAATTGAACAAGATATTCGAACATATTTTTTTCGTAACTCATTATCAAAATTACGTAATTTTAATAAGAATTCTTTAGTAGAAACAAGATATATACAATCTTGAATATTGTTAAGATATCTGAAATAACAAAAAGAAAATGTGGCAAAATCCAAAATGAGGAAGAAAGTTCAAAGCAATTATGGGATGAAATTAAAACTTAGAAAAATGGGCTGTCAAATTGATCTTATCTGTTGGAATATTCAAATTTCTTGGAAATTGTCCCTTATTTATTTATTCAAATAATTGTTTAAAAAAAGTGTTAAATTTAATTTATGTGTGTGTGTGTGATAGGCAACTAATAGGATTTGGTGTGTTGTGATACTATCAATGCCAGCAATGCATTGACTCTTAATTAATTTAAAATCTCAACCATGTTCATATGTGATCAACTCATGATATATCAATTAATTAATTATCTGTTTTTCAATTCAAGGGCTAATTAATCAAAGCATTAATGAATTAATTAAGGAGCATCCTACCTAGTAGACTGTTACGATCGAAAAGTACAATATTTGGTGCTTTTCATGCTTGATCTTTAATTGGATATATTAGCTTTCAAAATTAAATAGAAAACCATCAAATTTTAAAGATAAAATTCTCAATTATAAAAATTAAGATTTTTTTATTATTTAAAAATGATAATCACAAAATATAATCCTCTCTTTGAAATACTGATCTCTTTATGATTGTGGATTGTAATTCATCCACAAAATTCGTACACAAATGCAATAATTACTTTTAAATGCAATAAAATAGTAGTCGGAATTAACTAGAAAGAACTGATCTAATTTCCTTACAAGTATCCCATAAATCAGGGATACGTTTCTTATAAGAAAATGACACAATTCTATATCAATTACCATTTGACATGATCATAAGATTATATAATTGTAGCATACCAATAATATATTTCCAATCTTTGAACAGATTAAACTATTAATCGAGTCCACATTTCAACTAATGAATATTCATTTCGAAAAATTATAATCATAGTAATAATAGTTTAGAGAATTTTACCTAATGCTTATGCTGTCATTACCTCAGCATAATTAGATCACAGACCATGAAATTATTGAGTAGGTACATATTTTATTAATGTTAGGAATCCAAATATATATATATATAAATATATATAACAAATTTTCAATTTAATTCACCAAAAAAAAAAAGAATCAATTACAAACTCAAATATTTTATGTTAAAACATTGTCATGTATACGGACGTGTTTCATCGAATATTTCAAAATAATCTCATTTTTTATTCAAACTATTGAAAACTTTTATTATATATAAGGTCGAATTATGTGATTTTAAGGACATAGTTAATTCGAAAGAGTTTTAATTATTCTAAATTTAATCCTTAATAAAATACCCACATCATAGATATGTACACACGCAAATCCTAATGACCAACTTTTAACTAACAATTTCATCAAATCAAGAAAATTATTAATTATAATAACAAAATATTAATTATAATCACTATAACTAATGGACTCAAATAGAATATTTAAAATTTATTCCAGCCCACATGGGGGGTATTGTCACAGTAATTGCTGACCTAAATATTATGTGGACTAGAAAGCTTGCCAGTTCATTTAAGTCTCCATTGGGTATATATATATATATATACACACTAGCCTGTAGTCCCCTGTATCACACGATATTTTAATACTAATTAAGAGGTTTTAAATTATTATTTATAAATAAATTTAATTATTTATTTATTAATTTTCAATTTAATTAATATGTAATTTAAATGTAATTATGTGTATTTTTTAATTATCATTTAATGTAATTGCAAACATCAAATTTAATTACAATGTTTCGCTAAAATTTCATAATTTAAAATTTTATTAGCAATCATAATTATTAGTATTTTGTTATTCAATTATTATTATCTCATTAAATGTTCCATTACAATAAATTATAACTATTAAATGATTTAAATTATAATTAAATAGGATTAATCAGAGAGTGACATGTGTCACTCTTGGTTATTCCTTTAGTAAGGATATATATATAGATATATAGATATAGATATAATTTTTTTTATGTTTGATGAATTTTTCTTGATATTATATACAGTCACCGTTCATTTACAACAAATTTAAATATACATGTAAACATATTGTGATAAAGATGAAAACAATTAATAAGAAATAAAGCATTAATTGTCCACAGATAGTAAAATATTCTTTTGAAGTAGTTTCATTTTTCATAGTAATTAACTCGAAATAAAAAAGTAACTGAATCGAGTGAAATCTACCATATATAACGTTGAAAGATTGTTCTTACTGCAATTTGGTACGACGTTACTCAATCATATATTTATTAAGAATTTAATAATCCATCTAAATATTCCTAAAAAGCAAACAAAAACAAAAAACACATCTCCATGAAAGGGAAGGTTGTTTTTAATTCTTATAAAAATTGCATTAATTAATTTGATATATATGAATCTATTCGATATTTCAGCTCTTAATGACTGGCTGTGACAATATTAGAGAGCACCTAGCAATAAATATTAGGATGAACACAACCCACTTTTAAGATATATTAATTAAAAAATACAAATATCTTGATTTTATCCTTTGTGGATAAAAATAAATTAAAGAAATTTTGAACTCTTTCCCGTTCCATCTCTCTCTAATGTAAGAGTTCATTTGGATGGGTTGATTTGAGGAGAGATTTGAAATCCATGGTAATAAATCTACCGGTAGTGTTTGGATGGATGTTGATTTGAAATTTATGGTTTCATTTTGAGCTAATTATGGAGTCATTTTGGTGGATTTCAAATCCACTCAACTTGAAAGGATTTGAAATCCACTCATTTTAAATTTTGGATTTCAAATCACTCTATCCAAACGGAGCATTAAAGAAATTTTGAACTCTTTCCCATTCCTCCCTCTCTCTCTCATCTAGTTATTTTTCTCTTGCATCCTTCTCGTTGTCTCTCATTTTCTTGCGAAATGAAGAACAAGATAATGAAGAGCATTTTACATGTTCGACTTAATTTAGGTGATGGAACATATCATTATGTGTTCGCATTAGGGTTGTAAAAGAATCGAATCTTTTTGATTCGATTCGGTATTTGAATTCGAATATAGTGATTCGAATTCGAAAAATACAAATAAGAATTTAAATAAGAATATTTTTTTATATTCGTATATTATTCGAATACGAATAAGAATATGATGGTATTCGATTCGAGTATTCACAAATATATTCGAATAATTATATATATCAATAATTAGATATTTTACTTTTTTATATTAATATTTAGTACTGCCTAAATACATATTAGTATACATAACTACATATTATATATATTGTAAAGTAAAAACATTTTTGTTGTGATACTTGTTTGATGGATTTGACTATGAATTTTAATTATGTTTATGTATTAGAACCTTAAATGTTAATTTGCAAGTTGATCTTTTGTTGCGGTACTTGTTCGATGATTTGACAATGAATTTATATTTATGTATTTCGAATCTTGAATGTTAATTTGGTTAATGAATTATTGAACTTGAGTTGATTAATTTTATTATTTATTTTAGTACTATGTAGGCATATTAATTTGGAAAAAAATATATATTTGATTTTTGTTTGTTGAAATTTTAAGTTTAAAATTTTCGAATACGAATATTCGAATATATTCGAGAATATTCGAATATGTTAAAAGAATAAGAATATGAATATTCGAATAGTTAAAAGAATACGAATAGAATATCATGGTATTCGATTCGATTCGATTCGTTTACAACCCTAGTTCGCATGCATGGCCAATCAGATCTAACAAATCTTTTGGGTTTTTTCGATTTTTTTACATTTTTTTACCGATTTTATATGTTTAATTAATGTGTGAAATGATTTTTATTATGTCGTTGTGTCATTTCTAAACAAATTGCAAGAAGGGAAACTCTTTCCATAAACAGAAGATAAAATTAAAATTTTAATTCTTCAAATATAAAATTGGACCTTTTTTTGAATCTTTTTAATTAAAATATTAAAAAGAAATGATATGTTTAAAAATAAAAAGGTTTTAGCAAAAATGTTACAAGATTATGTCAAATATTTGATTGGTAAATTACAAGTCAAACTGGCCTAAGGAAAAGTACTATAAATTAAATTACCCAAAATGATTTAAGAGTTTTGAAAGTTTTAGCATATATATTATTATTAAATTATTTTTATAATATGAAACTTATAAATATAATATGAGATTTTTCTCGTTCAGTGTATATATAATGTTAGACCCCATTAATAAGAAAAATGTAGAAATAAAAAAGTCAATATATAACATTACAAACATATATCTTGTTTGTAGTTTAATTATTGATTTTTTTTTTTCCAAATTTCACTAAAAGTGGATCCAACATTATTCTATAAGGAAACAACATAATGAAATTAAAAAAAAAACAAATTATTAATTATACAACTATAGTTTTTAAAATTAACGTGGAACTCATATCAAATTGACAAAATAAAAATAAAAATTACACATATAGAACAAAGAGTAGGACTTGCGTGCCCCGGGGGCACCGTGCCCCCAAACACTTATTGTAATACCTTTAAGTAATATGAGTAATACCTTAACATGTAACAAGTAATACATTAAATAATACATTCACTAAAACATATATTTCAATTATACACGTAATACCTTATGAATATGCAACTAATACCTTATGAGTATACCACTAATACCTTCAAGAATATACCACTAATACCTTATGAATACACCAATAATACCTCATGGATATATACCTAATACCAAACTAATAATACATTTGGGGGTACGGTGCACCGGGGGTACGCAAGTTTTTGCCTAGAACAAAATTACAATCGCAGTGTTAGGCAAAAAAACCTAATCTTGTTAAAAGATTAAAACACGTTCCTTGTTTATCTAAAAAAAGAAATATATACTTAAAATAGTGAAATTCTTAAATCATGAAATAGTTTTATTTTTTCATAGTTTTTCCCATATATTATTTCTTAACCAGATTATCATATACCTTGTCCTATGCATTTGGATTCTAACAATGACGTTTTTCTTTTGAACCCAATTACAATGACCTTTAAGACATTGAAAGGTTCATTTTTGGAATTTTCTTTACTTTTCATAATATAATAAAAGAATTTTAGGTCATATATACCTTTTACGCTTTTATTTTAAAACAACTGCCAACTTAATTTTTTTAATAAAAAGTGGAAATATATAATAAAATATTTGAGCAAATTAATTTCTCATCTTTGACATATATATATATATATATATATATATCTGGTGCCTAACATTTTGATAAGTTGGTACTCAATTATCAATTCAATAACTTATGATATTAGGAAACTATATAGTAGTATTTAATTAGGAAAAATCACAAAATTTAATTTTAGCCAAGTACAAGTAGGCATTTATTTCAAAACATCAATCTTTAAATAATCAATATTTCAATCTATAAATACACAAGCACGCAAAACCTTAATAACCGATCAATCATAATTACTTCAACTAATAAACCTTCCAATATTCTTACCTAACAAGCAATGTATAGAGTACTCTAATATTAGTTTCCATGTCTAAAATATAAGATATTATATCTTAAATGATAGATTTGTTATTTTTCTACCACAATTCAAGATATTTGATAAAATTGTCCTCCTGAAAGGAAAGAAAAAAAATCAGTTTTGTGTTAACATGATATATATATATATATATATATGATCATATCGTTTAACGCACTTATATTTGTAGAATAGAATATGTATAGTTTAAATCTCAGTGTTTTATAGCAATGATATTATGACCATATCATTGAACTTCAATACTTTTTTATGAGACTAAACGATTTTAATAAAATCATTAACCCTTTGAAAATCATAGACTTAGATTGTATGTGTTTTTTCTTGTAGGGTTACAACCTACACGTTAGAATATATCATGTAACTATATAAAGAAACATATCATATAAGAGTAAGTCTCTTGTGAATCAGGTGCATGGATCTTAAATCCATGCAGGGTCGGATCCGGGTCAGGGGGGACCGCACCCTCTTTTTTTTTTTTTTGCTCATGATTTTTGAAAAAAATCACATACCAATATTATATGTTAGACATACCTTTAAGCTATGTTAAACGTACCAGTTCTGCCCAGATTCCATGTCTTGTCTTTTTTTGGGTTGATTTTTGAATTTTGGCACATACCACTACGTTATGTTAGACATACCACAAGTCCTTTCTTCTTTTGTCAACATACGATTTTTGTCTATCTTGAGCGACCTTGATTCTATCTCGAACTTTATCAACAATTGCAACAGTTTCTTCTATAATTGCGGGTCCCATCAATTTCCGTTCTCCAACTTCATCCCAATGAATGGGTGATCTACACTTTCTTCCATACAGAGCTTCATAGGGTGTCATTCCGATGGTTGCTTGATAATTATTGTTGTATGCAAACTCTATTAAGGGTAGGTAACGCTCCCATTGACTTCCCAAATCAAGCACACATGCCCTCAACATATCTTCAAGAATCTGAATTGTTCTTTCAGACTGTCCATCGGTTTGTGGGTGATATGCAGTACTAAAGTTCAACTTGGTACCCATAGCATCTTGCAGACTCCTCCAAAACTTCAATGTGAAACGCGTGTCTCTGTCAGATACTATAGAAACTGGAACACCATGCAGTCTTACAATCTCTTTAATATAGATTTGAGCATATTGTTCCAAGGAAAAAGTCATTTTCACAGGAAGAAAATGAGCAGACTTGGTCAAACGATCAACAATCACCTAAATAGTCTGATTCCCTCTAACAGATCGGGGCAATCCCACAACAAAATCCATGGTTATGTGTTCCCATTTCCATTCCGGAATCTCCAATGGTTTGAGCAAACCAGATGGTCATTGGTGCTCGGCTTTCACTTGCTGACAAGTTAGACATCTTTCTAAAAACTCGGCTATATCTCTTTTCATTCTTCTCCACCAAAACACCTTTCTCAAATCTTGGTACATTTTCGTACCTCCCGGGTGGACAGTGTACGGCGTACAATGAGCTTCTTCAAGGATCTCTTTTCTTAATTCCACAATTTTTAGAACACAAATTCTTCCTTCATAAGTTAATGCATCATCCTTAGCCACTACAAATCCTTTTATGTCCCCAACAATTGTTCGTTCCCTCATCTTACACAAAAACTTATCATTGGCTTGTTCTTTCTTGATTCTATCCCTCAAAGTCGGTTGAACCACTAAAGCTGCCAGAATTGACTTTGTGCTGCTCGGTGGTACAACCTCAATTCTCAATTTGGAGAACTCCTTGATTAGAAGATCTTGTTTCGTGGGCAAACTTGCCAACTCACACCTTGTTTTACGGCTTAAAGCATCAGCAACTACATTTATCTTTCCCGGATGATAGTGGATTGTGCAATCGTAATCCTTCACCAATTCTAGCCACCTCATTTGCCTCATATTGAGCTCTTTTTGTGTGAACAGATATTTCAAACTCTTATGATCCGTATAAATCTCACATTTTCCTCCATATAAGTAGTGCCGCCAAATTTTCAGTGCATGAACCACTGCAGCTAGTTCCAAATCGTGAGTCGGATAGTTCAACTCGTGTGGTTTTAACTGTCTCGAAGCATAGGCAACTACTTCCCATGTTGCATCAACACGCACCCCAAACCCTGCTTGGATGCATCACTGTAGATGACAAACTCTTCAGTAGCATTTGGAATTGTCAAAACAGGTGCAAAAATTAGTCTCCGTTTAAGCTCTTGAAAACTCTCTTCACACTTCTTAGTCCACAAAAACTTTTCTCCTTTTCTTGTCAAGTGAGTCATGGGTGTTGCTATCTTGGAAAATCCTTCAATAAACCTTCGGTAATAGCCAGCCAAACCGAGAAAGCTACGAACTTCACTCACATTAATCGGTGTTTTCCAATCATTCACAGCTTCAACTTTTGTCGGGTCCACCTCAATTCCCTGTGCTGTTACCACGTGACCAAGAAACACAACTCGATCCATCCAAAAGTCACATTTCTTAAATTTTGCATATAACTTCTCTTTACGAAGTGTCTCTAAAACTATTCTCAAATTCTCCTCATGTTGCATCTTATCCCTTGAATATACCAAAATATCGTCAATAAACACAATGACGAACTTATCCAAAAATGTGTGGAACACCCGATTCATCAGGTCCATGAATACAGCCGGTGCATTGCTCAATCCAAAAGGCATGACCACAAATTCATAGTGTCCATATCGAGTTCTGAATGCTGTCTTCGACACATCACTGTCCTTAACCTTCAATTGACGATAACCGGATCTCAAATCAATCATGGAGAATGTGCTCACACCTCTCAACTGATCAGAAAGATCTTCAATCTTTGGTAGCGGATAATTGTTCTTTACTGTGAGCCGATTAAGTTCCCTATAATCGATACACATTCTCATAGTTCCGTCTTTTTTCTTCACGAACAAGACTGGAGCTCCCCATGGAGACACACTAGGTCGAATGTAACCCATATCCAATAACTCTTGTAGTTGCACCTTCAATTCTTGTAACTCTTTTGGTGCCATTTTGTATGGTGCTTTTGATACCGGCGCTGCTCCAGGTATCAAATCTATGGAAAACTCTACTTGTCTATCAGGCGGTATCCCTGGTAGATTCTCCGGGAAAACATCTGGATACTCTTGTACAACTGGCACTTCTTCGATCTTCAACTCTGATGGTTTAGTACCCATAACATTTACCAAAAACCTCTGATAGTCATCCTTGCTCAGCATCTTTAACGCTTTCATCATAGACACAACTCAAGGTGTAGAAGAAGATTTCGCCCCATAAAAGACAACGTCTTCAGAGTTAGGCAGATGTAAAATTATCTCTCTTACTTGACACTTAATGTCTGCTTGATGTCTGCTAAGCCAATCCATGCCAAGGATTAAATCAAAATCCTTCATGTCAATGGTGTACAACTCTGCCACGAAATTCTTTCCATTCACGTCTATACTAACATCTCTTATCATCGAGTCAGCAATTATAGTCTTTCCTGACGGTATGCTAATTTCTAGAGATTTATTCACTTTTACACTCCCTCGTCCAATTAAAACATGAAATTTAGAAGACATGAATGAATGTGTGGCTCCAGTGTCAAAAAGTACCAATGCAGGTATTCCAAAAACAAGTAGCATACCTGACATCGTCTCGGGGTTCTCATCAGCCTCCTATTGAGTCATAGCAAACATTCGAGCTCTACCTCCCGTTCCTTGTCCAGTTGTGGGCTTCACTCCTTGTCCTTTCTTTCCCGACTCCACCGTGTTGTTCCTAGGACAGTTGGATGCAACATGTCCATGTTCATGACATCGATAGCACACGCCTTGCCCCATCAAACAATTTCCATAATGCATTCTCCCACATTTAGCACAGGTCGGCTTCTCTCGTGGAGTATTGGACTCAGATTTCCCTTGTATCTTCAATTGCTTCGACTGATACCCTGTGTTATTCTGTTTGGGTCCTTCCCATTTTCTCTTTCCTGATTCAGCAGACTTCAATATAGGATTTTCGAGGTTCAAGATTTTCGAGGTTCAAGCGAGTGGATATAGCTTGAGCTCTTTCAAACATCTCCTCATAAGTTATGGGTCCATGACCGGTTAAGATCCCTCCAATCTCTGAACGCAAGCCCGCTTCAAATCTCTCGGCTTTCTCAGCATCAGTACTGACTAGGCGAGTGGCGTAATGAGACAGTTGATTGAATTTCCTCTCGTAATCGACCACCAACATATTTTCCTGCTTTAGTGTCAAGAATTCAGTCTCTTTCTGATTGCGGTAGGAACGTGGAAAATACTTCTGCATCACGGTGTCCTTGAATCTTTCTCATGTCATGTCCAGGTTCATGACATCGATAGCACACGCCTTGCCCCATCAAACAATTTCCATAATGCATTCTCCCACATTTAGCACAGGTCGGCTTCTCTCGTGGAGTATTGGACTCAGATTTCCCTTGTATCTTCAATTACTTCGACCGATACCCTGTGTTATTCTGTTTGGGTCCTTCCCATTTTCTCTTTCCTGATTCAGCATACTTCAATATAGGATTTTCGAGGTTCAAGCGAGTGGATATAGCTTGAGCTCTTTCAAACATCTCCTCATAAGTTATGGGTCCATGACCGGTTAAGATCCCTCCAATCTCTGAACGCAAGCCCGCTTCAAATCTCTCGGCTTTCTCAGCATCAGTACTGACTAGGCGAGTGGCGTAACGAGACAGTTGATTGAATTTCCTCTCGTAATCGACCACCGACATATTTTCTTGTTTTAGTGTCAAGAATTCAGTCTCCTTCTGATTGCGGTAGGAACGTGGAAAATACTTCTACATCACGGTGTCCTTGAATCCTTCCCATGTCATGACAGTTCTTTGCTCCTCAGTGATAGTGCGTTCATGTGCCTCCCACCAAAAACCAGCATCCTCAATGAGTTGATAAGTGGCATAGGATATCTTCTGAGCATTAGTGCAGGCTAAGTGCTTAAAATATGGTCCAACGATCTCAACCACTCTTCAACAACCATAGGGCCACCTCGTCCAATAAATGTAGGTGGTTTGTAGCGGTGGAAGTGATCCATCATTCGGGCATGGTAGTCTCCATGGTCTCCTTGATCGTGATGGTTCGGGTTTCCTTGCTGATTGTGATTGATTCCTTGAAACAAGTTCCTTAAGTCACCAAAAGTCATAGCTTGCCCAACAGGAACTTGAATATTATCGGCATTAGCAGCAGCTTCCCCAGTAGCAGCAATTATCGTCATTAGCAGCAGCTTCCCCAGTAGCAGCATCATTGGTTGCAGCCTGATTGTGTCGACGATACTCACGACGCGGAGGCATCTATCATTCAAACGTTCTAACTTAAGGTGTGTTTGTAAACATTGTAAAGGCATAGACTTACATTCGTATATTATTTTCGTCCTAAAGTCCAAAGGCTCATCTTATTATAGAGTTTTAGTGTATTATGAAAATATCTACTCTAAGGGTTTAGTATATTTAATTAAATTAATATGTTATGAACGTTATCCATCTACGTTTTTGGTATATGTGTATACTTCCAATAATATATATCATGCATGTTATGAAATAAAATCATGCTGAAAAGATTGTAAATCATGCTAAACATTATAAAAATAATTTTATCTGAGAGACTTTAGAGATTTTTTTTTTTTTGCAAGTCTACAGAAACGTAGACCTGCTCTGATACCACACTGTCACTCCCCAATTTTATTTAAAGTGAATATTAATACATTTTGACTTTTGAAAAAGGAACGCGAGCTCATAAAATTAATTGTAAATAATTTTAGTAATAACCTCATTAATTAATTTTTTTTCCACAACATTTGCAAAATCATTTAGTAAGGACATTTAATTTTTTTTTTTATAAAACAGTTAGCGGAAGCAACTCACATAATTAAAGTTTCAAATAAAGTAATCATGGTAAACAAAGTAGACATGTCTAAAAAAAATTAAACTACAAGTTTAGCTACCCAAAATGAAAAGGTTTATGTCTCATAAGCATTTAAAAGAAGTTAATAAAACTACTTGTTCATGACCCAATTAAACGTCAGTAATTATTAAAATTAATTCTCACTAGCATCCACCGTACCACCGCATCCAGGCTCCTCATCTGTAAAATAATGTAATAATATGGGGTGAGCTACACTAGCTCAGTGGGGTTACTGTTTATCAAGATTAAAAACAAGTATAAGTAACACAGAATAAAAACACCGTATCCATGCTATCAGCCACTTAACGACCGATTAATTCATAACCATGCTATTGGCCACTTAACGACCAATTAAATTTTTCATGCTATCAACCACTTAACGATTGATTAAATCATATATGTTGCCCTATCCACATCATACATACATGGATGATATTAGAAATTGGGGTTTCTGATTTGGTTTCAACGGAAGGGAAAGAAAGAGATGAAAAATTACAGAATTTTACCTTTACGTGTTTTTGTGAGGGCTTGTGTATACTTTGTGAGATAATTTGATATATATGTAGGCAAAAGATTAATGATCCTTAACCATCACATTTCAATTTGTTATTAAGTTGGAGATTTTTAGGGATATGGGTTGATGTGTATCTTTTTTAAATCTTTTTTTTTTAAATTAATTTGAAAATCTACCCATGTGGATAAATTCTACAATAGTTTTAAGGAAATCTCATGGGTTTAATTTTGGATTTTATTAGATGATTTTATGGGTTATTTCTAATTATATTATCAAACTATAGGTTCATAAAAAAAATGAAATATTATTAATTTTAAGTGATTATTTATTTGTTTATAAGAATTAGTTTTTTTTTTTATGGATATTACAATACCCGAATGAAAAAAATGATTATTTACGATAACTTTTTTTGGGACAACAAAATTTGTCATAAAAAGTCTAGTTTTTGTGACAAAAAATTGTCGTAAAATATGTTAATAAAAATTGACAATATGTTGTCATAAAAAGCAATGTAAAACGACTTATTTGTGACAACATTGTCTCACTAATACGTTAGCGACAACATGTTGTTGCAAAAAAAAAAAAAAAATTACGAGAAGATTTTTGTGATAATAATTTAACGACAACATAATGACGTAGAATTTATTTGCGACAATTATTAATATTTTTACGATAACATTTTATTGCCGTAAATATTCATTTTTCTTGTAGTTATATGGGTTGTGGGCATGTGGCCTGACCCATCTTACGTAAAATAGATCAAGTAAGCTATGGTATTTAGGGTGTTTATTCATTACGCAAAAACTCATTGAGATGGTCTCACGGATAGTTTCAGTGAGACAGATCCTTATTACTCATGAATTGAATCTATATCCACAAATTTTCATATGAATTGCTAACAGTGGGTTATGGGTTGACTCGTCTCACGAAAAAAGATCCGTGAGACGGTCTCACACAAGACTTGATCATCATTATAATATATATACACATGTGGACTTAGATAAGATATTTGAAACTATTTTCAGTCCACTTGGTGTATATATTAACGTCACATGAGTAAATAGCTGAGCTTTATTGAACCCCAAATTTCAACGGAATATTCCAAAATCACAATCTCAAGTCAATGACCACAAACTTAAGGCATTTATTGTCACACATTTCTAAAGTTTTTTTGCTTTAGAAAATTAAATAAAAGACAAATCAAAAGTTGGAAGTCTACATTTTAAGTCAGAAATAGAGACTATATATATATATATATATATGTAGTCAATGTACTCTACTTAAAAAAATATTCAAGTTTTCAACCTATGTATTCACACGTGTAAATCAATTACATCCCACGTGTGTGTAACTTGTCAACTTATTAAAATTGGAGAAAGGCTAGTGGTGGGATTTCGGCTGTTTCATGATAAGATATTAAGGTTTGATTATATGTCGATAATGAGTATTATTGCTTTAAATACATTTTAATTTTTTTAATCAAGTTATGTTCGAATACTTTATAATGTTGAATTATAAATGGATTTTTTGTTTAATGGATTGCTGAGGAATGGTTATTCATTGGTGACTATTATATATTTATTTGAAGGCAAAATATTTTAGATTATCAATGTTTAAATTTAGATTACGATCAATGTAGAGCTTTATTAATGATGTGGATGTACATATTGCGCTCGAGCACATCCAAAATATTGTGTACCATCTTAACCTCAGTGGGAAAGACTTATCCCGAGTCGAGCCATTAAAGATAAAGTTGATATTTGATTCACAATGTGCTTGTTTTTTTGTTCTTTAAATGTAAATTAATCCAAATTTTTTCTTTTAGTTATTATTTTAAGAATTTAAACATTATCAATAACAATAAATATAGTTTTTAGCAATCGATAATCAATATCATTAGTATAGGTGGAGATATTTTATTTCAAATTATATATGTTTTATATACTATACCAACACTATAAATACTACATTATGCATGAGTATATATATTTCATCTACATTGACTATTTTAAAATAGTATAACTAATGACCTTAACAAGTGACCTCAAAGGCTAAAGTTGCAATTTGAGACCCCCTTATCTTTGCCACGGTTTGACCGCATGGAGTTTAAGAAAAAACTATTGATTTTGATGTGATGTGTTATTTTAATGTTTTTGAGTGACAATTTTGTAATTAATGTGTGCTTTTTGAGTGCAAAAGTTGTAAAATGAAAGAAATAGAAGGGTAAGGGAGTAAATTTTCTTTGCCATTTTTGGGCTGACAAAGTTAGTTGGGACAAACAAAAAAGGAAAGTAGGCAAAGTTAGCAGAGACGGAGGGAGTACTTCCCAACCTTTGAGTTGTCATAGTTGAAAATTGTTGCCAATAAACTTTAGATTGAATGTTTGAAAAGTCACAACATGGATTTCAAAGAAAAAGCATAAAATTAAAAGGACATGCACTATAGGTTTTGATTTTAAGATCATATCTTTGAAGGACCAATTTTTTTTTTTTTTTTAAAAGGACTTTGTAAATTAGAAATGATCAACAAAATTATTTAAATAACATATATTAAAGTCTAAACAAATGTTGAAAGGCATTCTAGAACGTCCAAATCTAGTCTCCAAATTGAATAAATAAACTTTTAAAGAAAATTTAATCTAATCTCCTTATTAAATCAATCAAACCTATATCTTAACACAATTTTTACACTTTAAAGAACATATCAAATCTAACATATTTCATTAATTTGGGCCGATCCAGTTACTTACATTCTATTGGGCTCGGTCCAACTAGTAAGCTCATTTATTATTATTTTTGTTAATATTTGAAAAAAGAAGGGGAAAATATTTTGTGAATTGTGAAATTATGCCTCACATATTTGTTTCTCTTCTAAACTTTTAAAATAAAATGTTTCTTGAATGCAACCAGAGATTTTGAGGAGCCTAGAGCCTATTATTGAATTTAGAAATTCAAAATTATTTGAATAATTTGCACCTCGTTTCTCAATGATTTTAGGATCCCATATTAATTAATGAAAGAATATTTATTCAAACGTGATATTACTTTATTTTCAGTTGTATTTTATAAATGTTATATGGCTACATAAAATATAGTTTGTAGGATTACATTATTTAAAATTAATAATCACAGTTAATTTTTTATGACTATTACTTTGTATCTGTGTGTATATCCATTTTGAAATAATAAAAATAAAACACATGGTACCATTATTAACACCCCAATTTTTTTTGGGTTAAATGCGCGAAACCCCCTTGTGTATACGAAATGTTGCACCGGACCCCCCTATGATAAGGAAATTGCATGGGGAACACGTGGAAGTTCATAAACTCGACGTGAAACCCCCAAAATCGTTAGACTTCACGAGAGTGTATTGCACGCGCCTGAAGTGCGAATTTTCTTGATTTATAACCATTATTTGACTATGAAAAGACAAAATTAACCTCATTTACATTATATATATGTTTGTGTATTTTGAATGTTTCTGATTCCATAAAAAACCCAAGAAATTTTAATTATCCAAGTACTGTGTATTTATTTTAATTTTAATAATTGAAAAAAATGATAAAAAAATTTGTAATAATTTTAATAATTAAAAAAATATTTAATTTTTTTTTATAATTTTAATAATCACATCATCTTCTTCCTCCATTCCCTTCCGTGCCAATCATCGCCGCCGCCTTACTCCATGGCCAGACTGAGAAAGAGATATCGCCGGCGCGACCACCGCGCCGGCCAGACCGAGAGAGAGAGAGAGAGAGAGAGAGAGAGGTGCAGATCTGAAGCTACGACGAGATCTGAAGCGGTGCAGATCTGAAGCTACGGCGAGAGCGGCGGCATTCGACTAAAGAGGCTGCAGCAACAGGAAACAGAGGGAGGAGAGAGAGAGAGAGAGAGAGAGAGAGAGAGAGAGAGGTGCAGATCTGAAGCTACGGCGAGATCTGAAGCGGTGCAGATCTGAAGCTACGGCGAGAGCGGCGGCATTCGACTAAAGAGGCTGCAGCAACAGGAAACAGAGGGAGGAGAGAGAGAGAGAGAGAGAGAGAGAGGGGGGGGGGAAGAGAGCGGCGAACTGCCGTGGGCGGTACAGAGAGGCCGCCTGCAACCGATGCAGCGTGCCGGAACCAGATCTGAAGCGATGATCCCCTCTCCTCGTTGAAGCCGATTCGAATCAGGGAAAAAGAAGAGAGGGGGAGAGAAAATCGAAAAGAGGGTGGAAACAGCAAAGTTGGCAGCGGCGGCAGATGCGGGGGAGGGGGCGGCGACGACGGCGACAGATGAAGGGTGAGGGGGAGGGGGCAGCGTGCGGGTTGAGGAAGACCGAGAGGAATTCATTTTTGATTTTTTGAAACATTTCGTTAGCCCCAATGCATATCAAGGATATAACGGGAATTACAGTGTCAAAATTTAACGGCGTTAACTCATGTTAAATTAAGTGGGACGTGTGCCGAGTTTATGAACTTCCACGTGTTCCCCATGCAATTTCCTTATCATAGGGGGGTCCGGTGCAACATTTCGTATACACAAGGGGGTTTCGCGCATTTAACCCAATTTTTTTTATCTCATTCATCAAATTTATTATCAGGCATGCATGATGTGTTATGAATAGTTTTTGAGTAATAGTAATAGCAATATGTTAAAAAGAACAAGTTAATTAGTAGTACTAACATATAATTAACTATGATTTGCCTTTAAGCTTCTATACGGTTAAGGGTTTTGAGGGTTGATAATTTATAATATGAATTGCTTGGTATAAAGTAAATTTGCTTTTCTTCCACACACATACATGATATACAGATTTATGATAATCTAAACTTAGTTGTTGACAATAATCAGTTGTCATATTTGACTTGATCAAATTAGTTGCTATTTATATTTCAGCTTATTCCTTTTATATTATTTTCGGTTGGTCTCACCTTATTATATAGTCAGTGAGTATACATAAGTTAACATATAGATTAAAATCGTGTGGGAAGTATCTAGTGCATTCATACACGTTATTTAGTGTCCTAAGGAAGCTTGAAATTAAAAGATAAATAAATGTGCTGAAAAGGAAGCTGAGATTAACCTTTTGGGTATTGAAAGAGTACATACTAATTGTACTTTATCTATTATTACATGTTATAGAGTTGGTTGAGAAAGTTTAGAACGTGTTTAAGAGACTTGAGATATTTTAATCTTGGGAACTCCAGGTAGATACATCTCTCACCTGCAGTATGAGTAGTTCTATTTTATTAATTATTATTAATGCAAAATTTATGTGGATGCTTATTGATGTTTTCTATGAGTATCTCTGAATGATTGCCTAAGTGATGAGCATATGTTATCTGTGAGTATGCCTGGATGATTGCTAAGCGATGATCATATGTTTTCTGTGAGTATGCTTGAATAATTGGCTAAGTGATAAGTATATGTTTTCTGTGAGTATGCCTTAATGATTGGCTAAATGATGAGTTTCCATGAGTTTTGATTAAGTACAAGATGCGAGTTAATCATATTTTATGTAAAGTGAGAAAAGTATATTTATGAGAAAGTATGTATATGTATATATTATATATATATATATATATATATTAGACTGGTATCTGTTGGTCCCAAGTGGTTACAGAGGTTCAGAGGGGGTGAATGAACCTCTCTCTATTTTTCTTGTTTTTTCTCCATTCACTGCAAGCTGCTGTAAGCTATCGCTGCTTGCAGCAGTTTGGCAGTCAAGTGTCCTACTTACAACAAACTTATTGTTGCAGCTTCACACTCAGAGTTTTTGTGCACAACGAAATTGTTCAAGAATAAAGAGTTCAACAGATAAATTCTAACACGTTTAACTATAAAGTTAGTATGCCAGATTCACAGGTAATCGCACAGAAATAAAGCCATAGATATGCATGTAGAAGATATAAGATATGTATGCTGAAAGTAGTAAATGAAAACAAGGCTTTATAGAGGTTCGAAGATCGTGTAACCCTTCTACATCATCTCTTCTCCTTCACAAGGAGGATATCCACTAGAGTATTTAGATTTACATGAGTACTCAATCTAACTAAACTCAACTCTAAGGACTCACCCGCCTGTTAATTTTCCTACTCCCTCTCAAGGTTTCAGCAAACAGACAGGATCCACACAGGATGTTGTCTTTCACAAGACCAATACGCACATCAAGGATTCTTTTCCTCTCAACTGTGGACACCAAACTTAAAACAACCCACACACACAGTATTATAAATGGTTGAAAACAAGTTCTTCAACTGTGGTGAAGCTAGAACACTCCTAGTATCTTCAATGGTGGAATGCTCGGTTTCAGGTTGAGTGAGGGACTCAAAGTGTTAGATATTCTATTAAGCTTTGTTGATCGCTAAATGTAGAAGTTCAATGCGCGATTCAAAATTTCAGTCCTCTCTTTCCTTCAGTCTCACTCATTCCTTTTATAGCTGGTGGAATGCACCAGTTGAAGTGTTGGTCCCAAGTAGTAATAGGTTTAGAGGGGGTGAATAAACCTACTGAAATCTTTTAAAACTTTTACTCCGAAAACGGGTAAGTTTGAGGGTGAGCTTTCAGCTTCATAACTTGCTTCACAGAAGCAGCTTGCTTGAACTTCTAGAGTTAAATGTATGCCTGGATGATTGCTAAGTGATGAACATATGTTTTATGTGAGTATGCTTGAATAATTGGCTAAGTGATAAGTATATGTTTTCTGTGAGTATGTCTGAATGATTGGCTAAATGATGAGTTTCAATGAGTTTTGATTAAGTACAAGATGCGAGTTAATCATGTTTTATGTAAAGTGAGAAAAATATATTTATGAGAAAAGTATGTATATCTATATATTATATATATATATATATATTTTAGACTGGTATCTGTTGGTCCCAAGTGGTTACAGAGGTTCAGAGGGGATGAATGAACCCCTCTCTCTCTTTTTCTTGTTTTTTCTTCATTCGCTGCAAGCTGCTGTAAGTTATTGCTGCTTGCAGCAGTTTGGCAGTCTAGTGTCCTGCTTAGACTATGTTTATTTACAACCCAACCCAACCCAACCCTTCAATATAAAAATCATTTATCTCTCATCCACATACACAACTTACAACCCAACCCAACCTTCAATTATTTAAACGTTTATTAGTGACACCAACCCAACCTTTAAATATTTCTTTTCTCATTATTTATAATTAAATATTATATATAATCATTTTTTGAAAACGTAAGAAATATATAAAAAATATTTTATATTCTAAATTCGATATTTATAATAAGAACTATTTTACCATACACTTAAATTATGCTACAAACACAATAATGAAATTTAAATAAATATTAAAAAACGAAATCAAAAAACAACTAGTTAAACTACAAATAGATGCGTGAAATACTAAATTACAAATATAGAAGATACATATTACACGTTTAATGATCACAACCGAATTTTTGCCATATATGTTCAATCAAGTCGTTTTTAAGAGAGTTATGAGCTTCTCTATTGTGAAGTTGTTCCCTATTAGTCATATAAGTGGACAAACTTGCAATGCGTTCAGTCGAGTATTGCAAATGTTGATCGTCGTCATCATCGTCTTGTCGATTTGTAGGTTTATCCATAAAAAATTTGTGGGATCATAATAGTTTTCATATGTGTCTCGTTCATCCTCTACTATCATATTGGCATGATGATACAAGCCATCATAATTTTTCCCATCAACTGTGAGTCCTAAACAAGACATGGGTTCGAAGAAATGTGAAACGAGCTTGTAGAACTCCAAATGCTCGCTCAATATTTTTTCTGACAGCCTCTTGGTGTTGAGCGAACAACTTATGCTTCCGGAGTTGTGGAGCAGAAATTGACTTTACAAATGCAGCCCATGAAAGATATATGTCATCAGTGAGATAATATGTCATATTATTTTCACGACCATTCACGACTTAGCTAACCTTTGGTGCTCGACCTTCCAAGACATCACTAAAAACCGGAGATTGGTGGAGTACATTAATATCATTGCAAGAACCTAGTGTTCCAAAGAATGCATGCCATATCCATAAGTCATATGATGCAACAACTTCTAAAATGATTGTTGGCTTCCCACTTCTTCCTGCATATTGTCCAGCCCATGCGGTGGGACAATTTTTCCATTGTCAATGCATGCAGTCAATACTGCCTATCATTCCCGGAAATCCACGTTGTTCCCCGACGTAAAGTAGTCTGATCAAATCTTGTTCATTAGGCCTTTTGAGATATTTGTCACCAAAACAAGAAATGATACCTTCTACGAAATTCTTGAGAGTTTTCCTTGTCACGGCTGCACTCATTCGCAAGTATTCATCAACGACATCGGATGATGTACCATACGCCAATACCCTCATAGTTGCAGTACATTTTTGCAATGGTGAATTCCACGTCTACCTGTGGCATCTGATCTTTGTTGAAAATATTCATCATTGGAAGTGACGGCCTCCACTATATGAAAGAATAATGATTTCTGCATGTGAAACCTACGTCGGAAGATCTTAGGAGCATATGTTGGTCTGTCGATAAAATAATCATTCATCAAACGCTCCCCACCAATCTCACGTTCTCTATCACAATACCGTCTTCTAACTCTAGGAGTATGATCTCCTACAATTAGATTAGGATTTCTTTTTGATTACATCATCAATGAAATGATCAATTTGATAATTTTGTTGAACAACTCGTTCTTCACATTCATCAAATTCGGTGAAATTGAAAGAACTGGAACTTGAATCGGAATCAACATGTTTTCATTGAGAGACATTTGTGAAATGAAAAGGTAAGCTACTAGGTATGAATTATATTTGAGAGGAAGCAAAATAGTAAAGATGTAGATTTTGGTGTAAGTTTGAAATGGATCAAACAAAAATATATAGACAAAACATGTGAATGTTTTTAGGAAAAAGAGCATGTGAATGGTGGTGTATGATGCATGTGAATGCTTTTGGGAACAAGACCACGTGCATACTTTCAAATGTTGCAAAAGTAGATGTTAACAACTCACACCCAATTGCATGTGAATAAAATAGATGTTGACAACTCTAACACAATTGCATGTGAATAAAGTAGATGTTGACAATTCATATACACATGCATGTGAATGAAATTGATATACACTTGCATGTAAAATTGAGAAATACTTAACTAAAATAATACAAATTAAATAACACAAATGCTTACAAGAAACTTAGCAACATAAAATGCTTAACACAAATAACATAATTAAAATAGAGAAATTCAAATTACAGTGACTTATAGAAAATAACATAAATTAATACAAACTAAAATTAATGCTGAAAATAAACTGCATTTATTGTCCATATACGATTGCCATTAGATGACGTTGAATCTCTTCATCTTCTGGGGATAAGTGATCTTTTGCCAACAATGCTAACAACATCTTTTCTTTCATCTTCATTTTCTTCCTTTCTTCCTTCTTTAACTCCAGTTCGATTCTAGCATTTCCCAATTTAGTCATTGCTTCACATTCATTGTTTCTAATGAGCCTCAATGCACGAATTTCTGCAGCAAATTCATCAGTAGAAGAAGATTGTGATGTCCTACCTTTTCCTTTATTTTTCGCTCTATCTCTTCCTATAAGACGAGGAATATATGAGCATCCACTAACTGGAGTTTCTGTATTTGAGAGGACAGAGTACTCGCCATCTTCGCTAGTCCGTGATCTTTTGGAGCTCCCACCACTTTCTTCATTAGCCTTAACATTTTCGGGATGGAAACGTTTAGAATCATGATCTAATTTTACTTCCCACTTGACATGTTTACTCATAACTTCATTGAATACAAACAAGTCCTGAAACTTGCTGCAATTTGCTTCATAAATTGCATGAGCTTCTTTCTCAATATCTTTCTGGCTCATTCCACTTCTTTTTCGACCATATGCTTCCTTATACGCCGCAATCCACTTGTTTCCATTTTCATTAAGTCGTTTCCAACGACCCTTCATTGAATCCACATTTCTTTCGTCGATCTCATGAGGGTTTTCTGCTCGAGCTTCATGAAACATCTCATGCACTCGTGCCCATAACGAGGCACCCATTTGATTTCTACCACGTACGGTATCTTCACTAACAAAACACCAAGATGACATCAATGCTACATCTTCTTTCACACACCAAGTAACATTTCCCCCCCCATTTTGATTTGTGTTTGTTTGTTGAACATCTCGAATATCTTTTTCGGAGATATTTTGTGAAGTTTGGACTTGTTCAAGGATATCAACTTGATTGTGATTTGGAGAAAATTGAGAGTTTGGATAATACGTAGAGTTTGGATAATCTTCAGAATTTGGAAATAATTGAAAATTTGGATAATCTTGGAAGTTTGGATAATTTTGGGAGGTTGAAAAATAATTTGGATTATTTGGATCCATAATAGGAAATGATAAAAATTCGATGAGAAAACGAGAGAATTTAAGATTGTGAGGAAATCGAGCTCTTCAAATTGTGTTTGAAAATTTATCAATATTTGACTCTATTTATAGAGAAAAAAATCATAAATTTTGATAAATTTTTTATATTTTTTTGATACACATTATCTTCAATATCAACAATCTAAATTATATCCACAAAAAATATATGGAACAAATAAGATTGTGACATTTGTCACAATCCAATAAAATGAGATAAAGATAAGTTGACCAACCCAGGATCGGCTGACCGATTGGGTTGGCAACAATTAATTATGTTTCCTTTTTTTTTCTTTCCTTTTGTTTTATATGGGTTGGGTTGTGGGGGAGTCACCAATAAACATAGTCTTACAACAAACTTTTTGTTGCAGCTTCACACTCAGAGTTTTTATGCACAGCGGAATTGTTCAAGAATAGAGAGTTCAGCGGATAAATTCTAACATGTTTAACTATAAAGTTAATATGCCAGATTCACAGGTAATCACATAGAAATAAAGCCATAGATATGCATGTGGAAGATATAAGATATGTATGCTGAAAGCAGTAAATGAACACAATGCTTTATAGAGGTTCGAAGATCATGTAACCCTTCTACATCATCTCTTCTCCTTCACAAGGAGGATATCCACTAGAATATTTAGATTTACATGAGTACTCAATCTAACTAAACTCAACTCTAATGACTCACCCGCCTGTTAATTTTCCTACTCCCTCTCAAGGTTTCAGCAAACAGACAGGATCCACACAGGATGTTGTCTTTCACAAGACCAATACGCACATCAAGGATTCTTTTCCTCTCAACTGTGGACACCAAACTTAAAACAACCCACACACACAATATTATAAATGGTTGAAAACAAGTTCTTCAACTATGGTGAAGCTAGAACACTCCTAGTATCTTCAATGGTGGAATGCTCGGTTTCGGGTTGAGTGAGGGACTGAAAGTGTTAGATATTCTATTAAACTTTGTTGATCGCTAAATGTAGAAGTTCAATGTGCGATTCAAAATTTCAGTCCTCTCTTTCTTTCAGCCTCATTCATTCTTTTTATAGCTGGTGGAATGCACCAGTTGAAGTGTTGGTCCCAATTAGCAATAGGTTTAGAGGTGGTGAATAAATCTACTGAAATCTTTTAAAACTTTTACTCCGAAAACGGGTAAGTTTGAGCTTCTTCCTTTCTTCTCTTTTAATCCTCCACTTTCTCTCACTCTCTTTTCTTCAGTCTTTAGTCTCTTCTATTAATAGGTTAGGAAATCTACCTGTTGAAGTATGACAGGTTCCCATCATTTAATGTACTGATCCTCGCAGTACTTTTTCTGATCTTTATAGTACAATTGCATTTAATGCGACTGTTATTCTTTGATACGCATCAGCTTTGCACTTGACATGTGTCTTCATTTGATTGGCTCAAATCCTTTTCTTTCTACTGGTAACTTATCTTTTTTATTGTACTTGCGTTGATTCCTTCTTGTATTTAGTTTTGTCAAGAAGCTTCTGTAGGTTGCTACTTTGCAGTATGCTTGATGTGGGCTTCTTCAGGTAGCTTTCTACAGTAAGTAGTATCCCTTTAGTTTACCAGTCTTCTTCATCTTTCTTTGCAGTGTCATTTCTTTGAAGCATCCTCTGAAGTATCCTTGCTGCAGTTACTAGGGCTGGGGAAAAATATCAAATTACCGAAATACCTCACTTACCGTATCGAAATTTGTTAGATACATTTGTAGAATGTTTTGATGAGACAAAACCTTAAGTAACTCTAAATATGCATAACCAATCTTAGAATAGGTTACTGCAATAGAGTTACTGCAAAAGATTAAAAGAAATAGAGAAATTGTCAAAAGGAAGGATACTGAAGAGAATGGTTAAAAAGAATCGGATGAACTGATAAGGATACTATTGACTTCAAGGAGCTACTGGAAGGGACCTCACCAAAGAAGAAAACAACGGGACAGGAAGCTACCTGGAAGACCATGCCGAAAGCATACTGCAAAGGCAACATGCTACAGACGCCTCGAGCCACCTGTAGGAGCAAGCCAGAAGAGGAAGCTCCAGAGTGAAGCGAGATGAGGAAGCTGCAAGGCAGGCATGGAGAGAAAAGTCAAAGTTACCGGTAGACACAAGAAGTTTCCGGTAGAGAGAAGAGAAGATGAGTCAATCAGAATAAGACACGTGGAAAGTGAAAAGCTGACGTGTGTCAGGAGTGCGGCGCATCAATGATGGAAATTTGTCAACCTTCAACGGACAGATTCCATAACCTATAAAGAGGATGACTGAAGACTGAAAATGGGGGTGAGAAAGTGCAAGAGAGAAGAAGTGAGTACATCAGAATATTCAAGCTCACATAGAGAAACGCAAAAGAAGAGAGAAGAGCTTAAAATAGAGAAGCGCAGAAAGAGAGAGAAGCCTTAGAGAAAAGAGTGTTCAAATAGAGCAGATGAAAAGAAGAAGAGCTCGAACACTCTATACCCCAAGTGAAGACGCACACTCAGTTTACCAGTCGAGCAGCAAGCTTCAGCAGATCAGTCTGCAAACGGAGGCCAAGCTTGCTGCACCCAGTTGAAGAAGAAGGAGATAAACCTCTCTAAAAGGTTGTCTCGGAGTACTCAGTGCGAGGAGTAATGTCCTGCTGAGTTTACCATTTTCTAAGAGAGAAAGTGAGGACCCTGGGTGGGTAGTGTAGGATCCTGTGTGGGTCAAGGGAAAGTAGGCAAGCATCTGTGTGAAGGTTTGCTACTTATTTGTTAAGGGTGGGTTGTAATAGATAGGACTATGTAAATCAACCAGCTTAACAAAGGTTCCCTCCTGAGTGGAGGAAGAGAGGACATAGAAGGATTACTCCATCTTCGAGCCTCTATACATCCTTGCGTCTTTATCTGCTTACTGCACTTCATGCATACATGTATTCTCTCTGAAAAGCTGCACATCCTCTACTCGGCTCCGTAATAAGCTTCCGCAAATGACTCTGATCAGTAACCTCCCAAAAGGTTACTGATATTAGAAATGAGCCGATAGGGATAGAAGAAAAGTTTGAAAAGAAGGTAGGCTTATTCACCCCCCCTCTAAGCCTACCTACAGCAGTTTTGGGACCAACAAAATTTACCGAAAAAATCAAAATTTTCGACGTACCGAAATTTTCGGTACGGTATCGGTATGAATTTTTTTGAATTTTCAATATTTCGGTATATACCGAAATATAATAATAAATATATATTATATATATATATCAAATGAGAGTAGGGTTTCAAATTTCAATGTCATTTTCCCCAAAATAACACAATCTCACATCTTTCCCCAAATCCATCACCCCCATCACCACCACCGGACTGTAGCCGCCGCCGCCGCCGCCGCCGCCGCTGTAACATTAACACAAAGCAAGGAAAATGCTTGACTCATGAATATTCATCTAGAGTATATGTAAGTCAGGGGCTCCTCTCCTTTCCACATAATGGTTTTCTATCCCTTGCACATATATTATAGATAATCTCCTCATCTATTCTACCCTGCAGTTCCGGTGGTCGTTCTTATGTCAAAGAATCTGTAATGCGATGAATCTGGCACCGATTTTGACATAGTCGCCCCTTCAAGGCCTCAAAATACGAAGCAGAGTGACTAAACTAGAATGGTACGACATCATTTGTTTGAAGCAATTTTCACCCACCACGCTTCTTGGTGGTTTGAAGGAAGAATAGTTTCATTGGTTGGTACAAATATAGGGTTTTTTTGTTCATCCATCTTTAAAGAACTGAAATGGATATGCACATCAATTCAAGTTTGTATTCTTCTGACCTGAGCTTTTATTCTCCAAATAGTTGCAGGCAGAGATTCTTCCTAAAGAAAACACCTAGTACTTGTTGTTACACTTAGGTCTACTATATTCAGTAACTCACTAGAACCTTGGCTCTTTTATATTTGCAGCCCTAACAGGACTATTCAAACATTTGATAAGTGCCAATTTTGCTATAGCTTTGCGTACAATGTTATGGTCAATTGAGTGCGTTTGTGTACGTTTTTATAGCAATTTTGTTACTTTTCATATATTAGTTGCATTTGACGTTTTGGTTGCTAAGTTTCATGATTTTAGTGGAAAAAGTATGAATTTCAAATGTGATTAAGGATTGAGGAAGAAACGAGGAGGAAACGAGGTCGAAAACAAGGAAAAATGGGGCTGTGCATTGGGGCACGGACAGATGCAGCCGCGCATGGTCAGGGCTGCACTGGCGCACGACCGTGCGCGAATGTCCAGAGAGGAAGGAAGCCGCGCACAGACGGCCATGTCTGGGGGCACGGTCGTGCGCGGCTGGCAAGCGAAAGCGCAGCGGGGCACGGTCTGGCCGTGCCGTGGGGCACGACCGTGCCCGGGTGTCCTACTTCATCTAAAACTCGATTTTTGGATGATTTTTATCCGATTTCTTAACCTCCAAGACTCCTAAGAAGATAGGTATACACCAAGAATTCCAGAAATCGAGACACAAGCATTCATAGAGAGAAAACACAAATTCTGAGAGCATTCAGGAGAAAATACGAAGGAGAATTCAAAGATCGAGAATCACAAGATCGTCGTCTTAGAGTTTTTCTTTCTACTTTTCCACTTTTTGTTGAATTTTGGTTTTGACATGATGTTATCAATTTTGTCTATGGATTTGATTAATATTATGTATGGCTAGATTTTCGTAGGTTTCCAGGATGTGTAAGTAGTTCGATTCAAACCTTGATGGATCTTTGATTTTAATTCAATTTCTTGATTTTTCGATCCTATTCATGTGTTTATGATTTGATTGCTTGTTTGATTAGAGGGCCCTAATTGAGCATGTTTAAGTAATTAAGTCAAAATTCGAGAGAGGAGATTTAATTACGGAAGAATAAGCACATGACATATATACAGCATGAGATCGAGATGATAAATGACATATGTGATTAAATTTTCAATCCTAGGTGCTTTTGGGAGTTGTTGTGTTATATCAGATCGAGTAGAGATACCTCTGGTAGCATAATAATCAACCAGTTAAATTGACTCGAGAGAGCTTTTAATTTGATTTTTGTGATTGCTCATATAGGATTATTAATCAATGAAATTGGATTGATCAAGGTGACGTTGAGGGGAGAATCGGATGAAAGCATGTTCTAGAACCTGTCTTAGAATAATTGTTTAACCTCGTGGTTTTTAATTGCATTTTTAGTTAGTATAATTAATTCAACATCTTTTGAATTTGATACTTAGATAAAATTAAGGATAAAATTTAGGTAATTAATCAATTCTAACGATAGTCTCTGTGGGATCGACCTTGCTTGCCGTGTCTACGATCTACACCGTACACTTGCTTGAGTAGCTTAAAGAATTAGGTGAACAAGTTTTTGGCGCCGTTGCCGGGGACTAGACGTTAGGATAGTTGATATCTAGATTTGTTTTTTGATTTTAATCTAGGATTTGTAGTTTTATTTTATTTTACTTTGTCATTATTTTATTGTGAGTGGTTGATACTTGCTTGTGGATATTTCAGATAGTGCATGAACACGCGCTCTAAAAAGGCAGCGTTGATTGCAATTGATCCAGAGATTGAAGCTACTTGTAGACGTAATAGAACACGAAGACAGTTGTTTAGTCAAATGGAAGACGATATTCCACAAGGAGCTCCCAACCAAAGGGTCATTCGAGATTACTTCTAACCGAGACAAAATGGACGGGGGGATGTGAGACCCCCTATCAATGCAAACAATTTTGAGTTGAAGACGGCATTGATTAACATGGTTCAACAAAATCAGTTTGATGGATGTCACTTGGAAGACCCGAATGCGCATCTGGCGTAATTTTTTGGAAGTATGTGACACGATCAAGTTCAACGGAGTTTCTGAAGATGCAATCAGACTTCGATTATTCTCGTTCTCCTTACGAGATAAGGCAAAGTTGTGGTTGTCATCCATTCCACCCGGATCAATCACTACATGGGAAGAATTGAGCAACCGTTTTCTCTTCAAGTACTTTCCCCCAAGTAAGACATTGAGATTGAAAAGTGAGATCACACAATTCCGACAACTTGATGGGGAGTCCTTGGGAGAAGCTTGGGAACGATTTAGAGACATGCTTAGAAGATGCCCACAACATGGTTTTCCGGAGGACCAACAAGTCTGTTTCTTTTATAATGGACTGTTTGGGCCTACTCGAGCAATGATTGATGCTGCAGCAGGTGGAGCATTGTTGGCAAAATGTCCAGAAGATGCCATGCACATTCTTGAAGAAATGGCAACTAACAGCTATCAATGGTCGTCTGAGAGGAATACATATAAAAAGGTAGCTGAAGTGCAAAGTACTGATCAAATCTCAGCCTTGACTACACAAGTGGCAGCTCTAGTATCAATGATGACCGAGTCTAAAAATCCAACTGGAGCGCAAGTAGGAAATCAAAATCATGAAGTCGCACCGCAAGAAGAAGTGGAGGACATCAACTATTTGGGCGGGCAAAATTACAATAACAATTTCCGAAACAGAGGCATGTATCAGTACAAGCACGGTGGGAGGAATCACGAAAACTTCTCATATGCAAACAATAATAATTGTTTGCAACCTCCTCCATGGTTTTCAGTTACAAATGGAATGATTGATGAGCCAAAGAAGCAACCACTTGAGGATTTAATGAGGGAATTCATAAAAAGTACGGATGAGCGTTTTAAAGAAATAGATGCTCGTACCAAATCATTGGAAGTGCAGATGGGACAGCTTGCTACGATTTTGGGAAACCAACATAAGAAAGGGCAATATCCAAGTACTACGGAGATCAACCCAAGGGAGCAATGTCAAGCCATCAATTTGAGAAGTAGAACGAACTATGAAGGGCCAAGCATGCCAATCGAGGAAGAATAAGAGATGGAGAAAGAAGAAGAAAATCCGGTGATGGAGGAAGAAAAAGATCATATATCACAAAAAGGGGCTGAGAAGCCAAAATCGATTTCTAACTCTCCATTACCTTTTACTACTGCTTCTCTTCCTTTTCCTCAAAGATTCCAAAAGAAAAAGTTGGATTCACAATTTGCTAAATTTCTGGAAATTTTCAAGAAAATTCACATTAACATTCCTTTTGCAGATGCCTTGGAACAAATGCCGAACTATGCAAAATTCTTGAAGGATGTGATGTCAAAGAAGAGAAAGATAGCAGATTTTGAAAGAGTGAATCTAACAGAGGAATGTAGTGCAATCTTACAACGGAAGTTACCACAAAAGTTGAAAGATCCGGGAAGTTTCACAATTCCATGCGTAATTGGTGAATCTTATTTTGATAAGACATTGTGTGATCTAGGTGCAAGCATAAATCTTATGCCGTTCTCAATTTTTCAAAAGCTTGGGCTTGGAGATGTGAAGCCTTCAACGGTTACGTTACAATTAGCGGATAGGTCGATAACATATCCTAAGGGCATCATTGAAGATGTGTTAGTGAAGGTTGATCGATTTATTTTTCCGGTGGATTTTGTGGTGCCCTTGATTCTAAGACGTCCATTTTCAGCTACGGGAAGAGCGTTAATTGACGTACAAAAAGGTGAGCTCACGTTAAGAGTGAATGATGAACATGTGTTGTTCAACATTTACAAGGCAATGAAATTTCACGATGATAGAGAAACGTGCAGCTTTGTTGACGTTGTGGACTTTTGTGTGGAGGAGCAAGTGGATCGCATCTTGATGAAAGATTCCTGGGAGCTTTGTTTATCAAAATCTCTTACTACTCATGATAAAATTTTGCATTTAGAAAATGAGGATGTAATTGATGAAATGTATTCTTTGGATGCCTTGCAGGAAATTTCAACGAAGACAAACGGAGGAAATGTGAAAAAACGAGATCGCAAAGAAGATCCGAAAAGCTGTGCAGCCGGGCACGACCGTACGTTGGTGCACGGTCAGACCGTGCCCGACTGCAAGGTGCACTGGACATTGGGGCACGATCGTGTCCTGGGACACGATCAGACCGTGCCCGACTGCACTGAAGGCTGTGCATTGGCGCACGACCGTGCACTGGAGCACGGTCCGACCGTGCGCCAATGCTCCGTGGAAAAATTATGCCCCGTTCAAGATGCCCCTGCTCCGGAACTCAAGCCACTACCCGACCATCTTCAATACGCATTTTTGGGTAATAATAATGCAAATCCGGTAATCGTTTCCTCTTCTTTAAACTCTGTTCAACTTGAAAAATTATTACGGGTTTTGAGGGAACACAAATCGGCAATTGGTTGGTCTATAGCGGATTTGAAGGGAATAAGTCCAGCCATTGTGATGCATAAAATCAGGATGGAAGAGACTTATAAACCTTCAATCCAAAACCAACGAAGACTTAACCCAATTATGCAAGAAGTGGTCAAGAAAGAAGTGCTGAAGTGGTTAGATGCCGGGATCATATATCCTATCTCGGATAGCAGTTGGGTCAGCCCGGTACAAGTGGTGCCAAAGAAAGGAGGAATGACAGTGGTGAAAAACGAAAACGAAGAGCTCATCGCAACTCGAACGGTAACAGGGTGGCGGGTGTGCATTGATTATCGAAAATTAAATACCACCACCCGAAAAGATCACTTCCCTCTTCCTTTCATTGATCAAATGCTAGATAGACTTTCGGGGTACGATTACTATTGTTTTCTTGATGGATATTCTGGTTACAATCAAATTGCGATTGCACCGGAGGACCAAGAGAAAACGACTTTTACATGTCCATATGACACCTTCGCTTTTCAAAGAATGCCGTTTGGGTTATGTAATGCCCCTGCCACTTTTCAAAGATGCATGATGTCTATTTTTCATGATTTGATTGAAAATATTATGGAAGTCTTTATAGATGATTTTTCTGTTTTTGGAACTTCATTCGATTCTTGTTTGGCTAATTTAGCTAAAGTGTTGCAGCGATGTGAGGAGGCCAATTTAGTTCTCAATTGGGAGATGTGTCACTTCATCGTTAAGGATGGAATTGTACTTGGTCACCGCATATCAGTCGCAGGACTCGAAGAAGATAGAGCTAAGATAGTGGCAATCAAGAAGCTACCACCACCGAAGATGGAGAAAGCTATCCAGAGTTTCCTTGGACATGCAGGATTCTACCGGAGATTCATAAAAGACTTTTCAAAGATATCCAAGCCATTAAGTCATTTGTTGGAAAAGGAGGCAGAGTTCAAATTCACCGATGAATGTCACGAAGCATTTGCAACTCTAAAAGAAACATTGATAAGTGCACCAATCTTGATCACCCCAGATTGGTCACAACCATTTGAGTTGATGTGCGATGCTAGTGATTATGCGGTCGGAGTACTGCTAGGGCAAAAGAGAGACAAGTTGTTGGGGCCAATTTATTATGCAAGTCGAACATTAGACGAGGCGCAACAAAATTATACCACCACGGAAAAAGAGATGTTGGCGGTCGTTTTTACGTTCGACAAATTTCGATCATATTTGATTGGCACAAAAACAATAGTTTATACTGATCATGCAGTAATTCGTTATCTTTTTTAAAAGAAAGATACTAAACCTCGATTAATTCGTTGGATTTTGCTTTTGCAGGAATTTGACGTGGAAATCAAGGACCAGAAGGGATGTGAGAACGTGGTGGTGGACCATCTTTCGAGACTTGAAAATCCAGAAATTGAGGTAAATGGGGAAATCAAGGAGAGATTCCCCGCTGAGTACATACTTGCCATTAATGATGCACCGGTGCCATGGTACGCGGACATCGTCAATTACCTAGCAAAAGGAGTTCTTCCACCGGATATAGATGCGTATCAGAAGAAGAAGTTTCTTCGTGATATAAATTATTATATGTGGGATGATCCATATTTGTTTAGGAGATATGCAGATTCGCTTATCTGAAGATGCGTACCAATTGAGGAGTGGGACGACATCATGGGAATGTGTCACTCATCACCCGTAGGTGGGCACCATAGTGGAAAGAAGACAGCTATCAAAGTCCTACAATCAGGTTTTTATTGGCCTACTTTATTTAAAGATTGTTATAATTTTGTTGCGGGATGTGATCGTTGTCAAAGGACGGGAAACATATCTCGAAGACATGAAATGCCCCTCACAAATATTCTTGAAATCGAAATTTTTGATATGTGGGGCATAGACTTCATGGGACCGTTTCCTCCGTCCAATGGCTATAATTACATCTTGCTAGCGGTTGACTATGTTTCCAAGTGGATAGAAGCCATTCCCACCAAAACTAATGATGCTAAAGTGGTTCTACAATTTGTGAAGAAAAACATCTTCAATAGATTCGGGACACCTAAGGCAATTATTAGTGATGGGGGAAAGCACTTCCACAACAAAATTTTTACTAGGTTGTTGGAGAAGTATGGAGTTCGACATAAGATGACGTTGTCATACCATCCACAAGCCAATGGATTAGCGGAAGTTTCCAATCGGGAGATAAAAACAATCTTGGAAAAAACAGTGAGTGTGAATCGCAAGGATTGGTCAATTCGTCTTGATGATTCACTGTGGGCATATCGAACGGCATATAAGACGCCCATAGGTATGTCCCCGTACCAACTTGTTTTTGGGAAGTCTTGCCACCTCCCGGTCGAATTGGAGCACAAGACGTATTGGGCAACACGAGCAATAAATTTGGACTATTCACGGTCAAGTTCGGAGCGAATTCGAAATCTATTGGAAATGGATGAATTTCGTAACGATGCATAAGAGAATGCCCGAATCTACAAGGAACAGACGAAACACTTTCATGACAAGATGATCCAATGAAGGACATTCAAACCGGGAGATCCAGTATTGTTGTTTAATTCTAGACTCCGTTTATTTCCCGGTAAGTTGAAGTCAAGATGGTCCGGACCATTTTGGGTCAAAAAGGTATTTGATCCAGGATATCAACTGTTAGCAAAGGATGGGACCACGTTCACCGTCAATGCCCAACGCATCAAACTATATTATGGAAATGGAAATAAGGAGACGGCAAAATGTGTGTACTACTTGACGGACCCTTAAGAGGTAAGTTTTTCTTATCACGTCCGGCTGAAGACGTTAAACTTAGCGCTAATTGGGAGGCAACCCAATATATATAGATTAGGATGTTCGTTTTTTTTTAAATTATCAAAAAAATCAAAAAAATAAAAAAAAATAAAAAAAATCAAAAAGTCGAAGCATTGGGACACGGTCGTGCGCCAATGTCTAGAAGGAGAAGCAGCCGCGCACGGTCGGTCGTGTCCCAGGACACGGTCGTGCGCGACTGCACAGATCGGGGAACCGTGCACCAGTGCACAGCGGGTTTAAAGGGTGAAATTGGGGGTGAAATTTTCACAATTTCACCCCAATTTCGAACCCTAACCCCCAAATTCTCCAAATTTCCCAAAAATTCACCGTTTAATCCATCTCAAGTGGATCACAAACACTTCCCCTCTACCTTCTAACATCAATTCCACAAGAACTTTGAGATTTTGGGAAGGATTTCACAACTAGGGCTCCAAATTCACTCTTTTCGATTTTCGTCTCAAAAGGTACGTATTCTTCAATTTTTCTCCAATGTTTTTGTACATAATGCTTTTTTTGAGACTTGGGTGATAATTTAATCGGAGCACATTGTCTATTTGACGTCGTTTTTCATTGGGGAATTTTATCGAACACTTGGCATGCATATGTTTTAACTGTGAAATTATTCAATATAGTTGCATGTTTGGTTCAATTTGTTCTTCTAAGAATGAATACTTGTCAAATCATTGAAATGTTACCGGAATGTCTATTGAATTCGAACTTTGAGATATTCGTTTTGATAGAATTGATGTGTTGATATGGTTCGAATCAAATTTGGGGGAGTGTTGTATAATTCTTGTTAGGAATGATTGAGGTTAATTGTTGAATACATGTTATATGTTGGGCAAATTGTGATGATGAATTGAACTGGACAATTTGACATAACTTCATGACCAAATTTAGTGATGAAATTTGAATTCGTATGTACTTGAGTCGAGGATTAATTGGTGATATATTTTTTTTGTACTTGGTTATGCTTTGCTTGCAGGTTGACATGGCCGGTGGTAAGAAAAGACGTGCTGTAGGAGGCGCCTCCACATCAGGAGCCAATGACCAAGCGCTAGTTCGTGCTCCGGCGGCACACCCTCTCATCATAGGGTGACACTGCGTTCCGACGAGCACAGACAGAGATGGGCTACTCTGGTTACGAGACATATCGAGCCCACCAGATATGCAGATGACGTGACCCTACAGCGCCTTAGTTTGCATGACGATTTTTGGCGTTTGGTGGAGAATTTGGGCTGGACGCATTTGTTTAGGGGTCGTTGGCGAACATATCCGAGGATAGTCCTTGAGATCCTTAGCACCCTTACGATGAAGGAACGGCGATTGAAACCGACCCACATCCAGTTCCAGCTGAACAACAGGCAACACGAGTTGTCTGTGGAGCAGTTCAGGGCCATATATCAGATGCCGTCAGACAGACTCGAGGTCCGTCACAACCAGCGATTCCAACCCGACGAGTTTTGGAAGTTCATCACCAAATGCCGTGGTAGGGAGGCAGTACCATGGAATCCGAGGACGGCCAAGGCGACTTTGATCCGGAACCCTGTGTTCCGATATTTGTAGAGGGTGATCGCCAACACCCTATTTGCCAGATACGAGAATGGAGTGGTTCGGTTGGACGAGCTACACATTTTATATTGTTTGGTGACGGGGTACCAAGTTGATGCAACGATCCATCTGATCCGTCAGATAAAGAAGGTGGCGAATCAGACAGCGGGACATGTAGTGATAGGCGGCATGCTCACTCCTCTAGCTCACTACATCGGGATGCCGCTAGACGATCTTGCTGATGTACCAGGGTCGACAGCCATTGATCTTCAGGTACTCCTTAACCAGCACTTTATACTGATGGATCCTACAGGACACGGCTACTTTTTACGTCAGAAGGATGCGGAGTTGTTCCCACTGCCGAACACACATTTGACTAAAGTGACATAGTGTCACGGGACAACTGGTCATTGGACACGCCTGCACATGTTGCAGCGAGTGTCGGTACTCCAGCAGAACCGAACATTCCAGACGAGCCGTTAGGACCAGCTAAGGAGGAGGCCGCTTACGAGCAAGGAGCTGATAATGAGCATGAGATACCACCAGAGCACCCGACCCATGCACACGAGGCCGATAGGTTGACAGCTTTGGAGCATAGTATGATGAACCTCCAGAATGAGTTCCATGACAACCGCGACACCATGATGGACTTCATGGCTCGTATGGACCATTGGAGGATCACGATGGGGCACGTATACCCTCCACCGCCACCGCCTGTCGATGATGAGTGATAGGTTACGAGTTAGTCTACCCTTGTTCCTTAGTATTTTTTTTTCTTTCGTTAGATTTTTCTAATTTTCTTTTCTTTTCCTTTGGAATCATCTCCCATGGTATTGTCGACTTTCAGTTTGGGGGGATTGGATTGTGATGTTTTAGATTTGTATAGAAAATTTGAAACTGACGGTTTGACTGATTGGATAGACTTTCGTAAATATGTTGCATTGCATTTTAGTTGCATATAGGATTTAATTGCTTTAGCACGTTTATTGCTTTTTAGGTATATTTTTTTCAGGATTAGATTTTTTTTAGGATGGATGATGATCTTTTGTTTTTTTGGAAGAATATGTGATTTGAATTCTCGATCTTTGAAAAGCATGAATTGAGTTGAATGATCTTGACGATCTATTGCTTGATTGAGTTGGAATTTTCTGATTTTGGTGAATATTTTGAGCATGAAATGATTGTGTATTTTGAGGAGTATGAATACAAGCCGAGTGAGATTTGAGCCTTGACTTGACATTATATCGAGTCTTGTTTTCTTGATTGAGTGAGTATCAATTGTCTTGTATACATCTCTAGAACTTGTTTTGGTATCTCCTTTGAGACCACATGTACATGTGAATTTTTGAAAATGATCTAAGGCCATCTTTGATTTTTTAAGTCACTTAGCCAAATATTTCCCTACCAAAATCATTATAATTTCCTAGTTAGCCCCTTTGAGTCTTTGAGCCTTATTTCTTTAACTAGCCGAATAATCGTGTGAATAATCCTTATCTTTTGAGCCTACCTATTTTATATGATTGTAAAGCTTGGATGAAAAGTGATTGGGTGAAAAGAGTTTGAGTTGAGTAGTTGGAAAAGTAAATAGAGTTGAAAGAATTGGTAGTGTTGAAAAAAAAAAAGGGGCTTGAAAAAAAATAAATAAAATAGAAAAAAAAATGAGGAAGTGATTGGTGGAAAATAAATTTATACATGAGTTGTGCCTTGTTGCTGTAAGTTGGACACTTAGTTGAGTTGTGCCTTTTTCTGGAACTCGATTGAGTAAGTCTTTTTGATATAATTTCTGGAACTCATGGTGGAAATAGGTGATTTTTTTGAAGAAACTTCATGGAGATTTAGAAATTCGTGATTCAAAGTAGAAATTGTTGAAGTAGCTGCAATCATATGCTTTTATAGTCACTTTAATCCAAATTTCCCTACCTTGTCCAAAGAGCCTCATTGCGTCCAAATAAAAGTCCTTCTTGATTCTTATATTCACATGTACGAAAGTGGTGGAGAAGTGAGACGATTTGCAAGCCTATGGTAGATGTTACTTGATTGATTGATTTGAGCGTATACACGACCTATTTTATACACTTTTGAGCGTGAGTGACACACTTTTACCTTGTGAGGTTCATTACTCCTTGAGGTGCATGATTGTAGATTGTTTGGAGTGTTTGCTTAAGTTTGGAAAGTTTCGATTTTGATTAAGTACTTTGAGTCTTTGGTTGTGAAACTTGGTTCATTCTTTTGTGATTTGTGTTGAAGAAGAGTTCTTGATGTTGCTCGAGGACGAGCAATGGTTTAAGTTTGGGGGAAATTGATAAGTGTCAATTTTGCTATAGCTTTGCGTACAATGTTATGGTCAATTGAGTGCGTTTGTGTACGTTTTTATAGCAATTTTGTTACTTTTCATATATTAGTTGCATTTGACGTTTTGGTTGCTAAGTTTCATGATTTTCGTGGAAAAAGTATGAATTTCAAATGTGATTAAGGATTGAGGAAGAAACGAGGAGGAAACGAGGTCGAAAACAAGGAAAAACGGGGCTGTGCATTGGGGCACGAACAGATGCAGCCGGGCACGGTCAGGGCTGCACTGGCGCACGACTGTGCACGAATGTCCAGAGAGGAAGGAAGCCACGCACGGACGGCCGTGTCTGGGGGCACGGTCATGCACGGCTGGCAAGCTAGAGCGCAGCGGGGCACGACCGTGCCCGGGTGTCCTACTTTATCTAAAACTTGATTTTTGGATGATTTTTATCTGATTTCTTAACCTCCAAGACTCCCAAGAAGATAGATATACCCCAAGAATTCCAGAAATCGAGACACAAGCATTCATAGAGAGAAAATACAAATTCTGAGAGCATCCAGGAGAAAATACGAAGGAGAATTCGAAGATCGAGAATCACGAGATCGTCGTCTTAGAGTTTTTCTTTCTACTTTTCTACTTTTTGTTGAATTTTGGTTTTGACATGATGTTATCAATTTTGTCTATGGATTTGATTAATATTATGTCTGACTAGATTTTCATAGGTTTCTAGGATGTGTAAGTAGTTCGATTCAAACCTTGATGGATCATTAATTTTAATTCAATTTCTTGATTTTTCGATCCTATTCATGTGTTTATGATTTGATTGCTTGTTTGATTAGAGGACCCCTAATTGAGCATGTTTAAGTAGTTAAGTCAAAATTCGAGAGAAGAGATTTAATTACGGAAGAGTAAACACATGACATATATGCAGCATGAGATCGAGAGATAAATGACATATATGATGAGATTTTCAATCCTAGGTGCTTTTGGGAGTTGTTGTGTTATATCAGATCGAGTAGAGATACCTCTGGTAGCATAATAATCAACCAGTTAAATTGACTCGAGAGAGCTTTTAATTTGATTTTTATGATTGCTCATATAGGATTATTAATCAATGAAATTGGATTGATCAAGGTGACGTTGAGGGGAGAATCGGATGAAAGCATGTTCTAGAACCTGTCTTAGAATAATTGTTTAACCTCGTGATTTTTAATTGCATTTTTAGTTAGTATAATTAATTCAACATCTTTTGAATTTGATACTTAGATAAAATTAGGGATAAAATTTAGGTAATTAATCAATTCTAACGATAGTCTCTGTGGGATCGACCTTGATTGCCGTGTCTACGATCTACACCGTACACTTGCGGGAGTAGCTTAAAAAATTAAGTGAACAACATTTCTTGCAGTGAGTGTTATTGATGTGTTGCTGATTACTTCACTAACTAGAAACTATGAATTGTAGCTGCTCTATAACTGCTCTAGTTCAAAATTTCCTTTCATTCTGCTCTGTGAAATCAGATTTGCTATGTGTTAATTTGTGTGAACTATGAACTTTTTAACTTTTTGGTTTTTTACTCTAATTTTTTCTTTTAATTTTCAGCTCTATCATTAATTACTAACTGTGTAATATTATATTTCTTTTGTTTCATATCTAATTGTAAGTTCTCTACGAAATACAGTTCTAGATACTTCTTTGAGAATTGAACATGGAATTTGATTCTTCTCATACTCCTCAAGCAAGTCAATCTGAAACACCAAACACAGTGGAATTTCAAACACGTGATGAGTCTATGAGTCTATAGGTATGTTTATTATTTCAACTACATTTATTTGTAATATTTTTACGTGTGACTTTGACCATAAAATTATATTTATATATTTCAACTTCGATTCTTTACTAATCTATTCGGTAACTTTTACAGGTCATGTGTATTGATTCTTGAGAATTTGGAGGTTCAAGATGAATTGGGTTTTTGTATCTAAAGATTAACTTGATTGTTTCTTTTGTCATGTTAATTGCTACTTGAATCGGATTTTTTTTATATTTGTTGTGTCGGATTGTTGGGATATGAACTTTAATATATTATGTTCAGTATTATATTGTAAATATGTTATTGTTGGTTTGTTAATTTATGTTATTAAATTTCGGTAAGTTTTGGTAATTTCTGTAAGTTTCGGTAATTTCGGTAAAATTGTAATTTTCAGCAAATTTCGGTAAATTCGGTATAGAATGGTATAGACTATTATCATACCGAAAATTCAGTATATCAAAAATTTCGGTACGATATCGGTAAAAAAAAATTCATAACGACAATTTCGGTACGGTATTCGGTATGACATATAATTTTTGGTATACCGTACTGAACCACCCCTAGCAGTGACCTTCCTGCAGTAACCTTATAAGACATAGAGATTATACAGATTACTGAAGGTTGTTTTTCTAAGGTTTTTGTCTCATCAAAACATACTTAAATATTTCCTAACATGAAGTGTGCACATTCCACGTGTCATCATTTCAGCTCATCTCTTCTGCTGCTGCATCCTGATCGTTGATCCATTCATGCTCAAGTATATTCTTATTTGATTTGATCTGGATGGCCAGCATTCTTCCTTCTTGATCCTCATTGATCTTCAAGGTACACTCAATTAATGCACTCCTGAAAAAGGTGGAGACATGCTCCTCTTTAAGCTCTAGTGACATTAATTGTAGTTGTCCTTCTATTGCAGGTTTCAGGCAGTTGCTCAGGCCAGGTGATAGCTTTTCATACGCTCGCGGTCCTTAAATTTGTCCTTAATTTATGCTTCAGCCTGTCGAGCACTGCAGCTTCAACTGAAGTTGATGTTTTCTCGTATCAGCAGAAACATGCAGTGGATGTTGAGTTTCTCGATGTTGATTCCACTTGTTATGTTTCTCTTCAGTTGCTGCAACTTATTGGTAATTGTTGCATTTAGACATACTGCATCCAGTAGGTTGCAGCTTCCAGCTTGCAGTGTGCAGCAAAACTTTTCTCCTGATCTTCCAAGTATGGCTCGTTGTATGCAGACTTCTTACTCTCCATTTTGCGTACAACTTGCAGCTCTAGGTTTCAATAGAATTTACTTCAAGGTAGAACTTTGCTACTTATTGAAACAAAACATACAATGAGGAATATAAGCAATTAAAGATAGTAAGGTTACTACGGGTTTTGTCTCACCAAAATCCATGAATGCTTCTTCTTACAGTATCGGGCACCGAGATCACCCACGAGAAGAGTTTAAGGGCGTCGAGACTGTCCTATGAGTTTTGAGTTGCTCTATTTGGATTCGGTAGCTAGCTACCCCGAATTTTTCGGAGTTGTGCGCGTACCATATCTTGGCCCACAATATATTATTTTCAAGTATAAAAATATATTATTTTCAAGCATGAAAGTATATTGTTTTTGATTAGTTGGTGTTTCTTGTTTTCTTTCAAAGTTGCAATGAAAAATGTTTTGTGAGATTAGGTGATGTACTTGCTAATCATTTCGCTTATAGTATTACCTCATACTGCTGATCATGACAATAGTAATGTTATGTAAGGATGTAGCAGCGCTGAAGTGTGATTAATTGGTGGTGACAGCGAAACCTCGGAATTTGTTTAGTATTTTTCATGAGTTTAATGCTTAGTTTGACGTTAATTATGTTAAATGCTAACTTTTGATTTCCAAATGCTTTTGATAGAATTAAAATATTTAGCATATTTTTTAAGAAAATTTGTTTCCGCTGTTTATTCAAATGAATTTTACTAAATTTTAAGAAGATGTTTTATATTGTAAAGGTTATGCATATTTTAGTAGATGTAATAACCCCACTAGAAGGGGTGATACAGATTAACTATGTATATATTTATATTGAGAAATATTTAATTAGACACGAATTTGTTAATGTAAGACAACAATTTGAATGAAATGTTCTCACTAATCAAATTTCTATTTTCTTCTCTAATTTAATTCAACGTTTTATTAAATCTTAATTTTCAAAATGATCTCAAAACTTATAATTTAATTATTTATACTTCCATATTTATTAATAAATTGTATTCTTTTAAATAAAAATAAATAGTAGAGCATGACTTTGCTTTTCCATTAAAGTAAAATATGGTAATACCATGCTATTTAATTACTCAACACGTGGAGAAAGCCATACACGTGTCACCTTATTTCGACTGCATGGCGAGCTGAAGACCTTGACCCAATTATTAAATAAAACTTTCAAAATTTACCTTCACGCCCCTTTTCCTTTCCATATTACTACTTCTCACCTTATCTTTACCGTATTTGCTTTTTAAGTCCTTATATTTGCTGCAGAATACCAAAAAAGTTAAATTTCAAACTAAACTTATGCCTCCTAGTCCTTTATGCTTTCTCCCTCACGTAATATCGTAATCATATATATAATATATTGTATGATTCTATTAATATAAAAATATTGTACTGTGCACATAATATTTTCCCATCCTACATGATGTTTATGTTGTAAAATAAATACACCAAAATCAAATATATAAAACTCTGAAACATTAATCTTCCGGACAAAATTCATATGCAATTGTCGTATGTGCGACGGTCTTGCGCACAGCCGTATCCTGGGACACGGTCGACCGTGCGTGACATTGTTCAGACATGGTATATAAGTATGTCTTTTTCAACTATAAATATGTGATTTTTTTAGCGCATATCGGTGTCTTGGGACACGACCGTGCTTTGCGCTAAAATACAGTTTGTGGCGCACGGTCGTATCTCAAGACACAGTCGGTATAAATATGTGATTTTTTGTCTATAAGTATATCATCAATAGTTGTAAGTTCATGCACGGTCGTCCGTGTCCAAGACACGACCGTGCTAGGATACGATCGTGCACGAGTGCCGTTACACGTGAGACGATCTCACAAGAGACCAACTCTAATATTTCTAGATTTAAAGATTAGTTAATATTGCAATTCATGACCTCCAAAATAACCTAAAATTCATTATGAGATTCAAGATCAACTCATTTCAAAACTTAAACCTCTAAATTATAGGATTAAAAGTTCCGATAATATAAATATTATATTACGTATATAATATTTTCACATCCTACAAGATATATAGTAAAATAAATACACTAAAATAAAACATATAACATATTTTAATATTGAAACATTAACCTATCTCGATTTAGAGATTAGTTAATATTACTCCTCAACCTCCAAAATAATTTAAACTCTTTATGAATTTCGACATCAATTCATTTCAAAGCTTTTAAAAATAACGAGTGAAAATGAATAATAAAATTCTAATCACTAAATATTATGTGGGTCAAAACATAATTAACAAAAAGCTAAAGGCTCATAAATTAAATACAGCAAAAAGCTCACCGCCATCATGCATCAGTTACCACCATTCATTCCGACCAAAATCAGCCAATTAAACAATCCACACAAGAGAATGAAAGGAGGAGGTCTAACGTGCGCCGTGGGTGTCGCAACCGCATTGACACTCTTAACCTGCTCACTCGCCCTGAACACAAACCCCGACGACGACCCCAGGATCATCCAGGTCACCGGAAACCACCACGCCAGCAACCACCACCTCCTCGGCACGGTGGCGGAGCACCGGTTCACAAGTTTCATGCAGGAGTACGGAAGACTGTACTCCACGCGCGAGGAGTACCTGCACCGCCTGGGTGTTTTCGCCGAGAACCTAATGAGGGCGGCTGAGCACCAGGCGATAGACCCCACCGCCGTCCATGGTGTCACGCAGTTTTCCGATCTCTCGCCGGAGGAGTTCGAGGGCATGTACATGGGGGTCAAAGGCGGTGAGGGCGGCGCGTTTTGGGAAGGCGCGAAGGTGGCGGCGGAGCTGGAGGCGGCGGACTTGCCGGAGAGCTTTGATTGGAGGGAGAAAGGTGCTGTTACAGACGTCAAAATGCAGGTTAATTATTTTTCTTCATTTTCCCAAAGTAAAAAAAAAAAAAAAAAACTTCATTTATTAATCGAGTAAAATTATTATTATTATTTATTTATTTATTGCTTCTTGCACATTTAATTTAAGTAATATCTCAATTTAATTTGAGTTTGTGTGATTGAATAAGAGGGGTTATTACTTATTAGAATGATTTTAGACATAATTATTTATAGTTTATTTAGAACAATTCATATATTGAGATGTAACGAGTAACAAAGTACAAAATCGAATATATATATAACTTAATCGATGCCTTACTCCGATAAGGCTCACCATGTATTATTATCAAAACGATCTTATATTACATATTGTTAATGGCTTATTGGTGGTTATTGACATATAGTTAGTAGATGATTATAACTTGTTTTAGCAAATGATTATATCCTAAACAAAGATTTGGATTTTTTTCTATTTTAAGAAATGGGGTCTAATTTTAGGCCTCACTGAGGTAGACACAATCAACGTGAGACTTGAACGACACGATCTGTTGTGGATTTTATATCCACATTAATTGTTTGTTCTATTAAACTCGAACACATCGTATTGCATGTGTTGGGTTGTAAGTGGATCATAATGGAGCTTGATTAGAAAATATTAAGGAGAAAAAAAAAAAGGTGCAACAAAATTGGTGCATCCAACTAAGTATTAATGACTGAATTACTCAAATAAATCAAACTTTGCAAATTTGTGTTGGCTGATAATTATGTAGGCATATAACTTTTTGTTGATGTCAAAATAATGTCTATGAAATACTTTTTGATTTGACAAATGCAGGGCACTTGTGGATCTTGTTGGGCATTTAGCACGACCGGGGCAATCGAAGGAGCAAATTTCATTGCAACGGGAAAGCTCTTGAATCTTAGTGAACAACAATTGGTCGACTGTGATCACACGGTATGTGAGATCATATATGATGTTTATTAAGACTGCAATTTTTTTGGTTAGTATGTATTACTTTGTATTCTAATCATTTAATCACTGTTCTATATGATATAGTGTGATCTGGAAAAGAAGAAATCTTGCAATGATGGGTGTTCCGGGGGATTGATGACGAATGCCTACAAGTACTTGATTGGGTCTGGAGGCATTGAGCAGGAGGTTTCATATCCGTACACAGGAAAGCGTGGTGAATGCAAATTCCGGCCGGATAAAGTGGCCGTCAAAGTTTCAAATTTCACTACAATCCCGATCAATGAGAATCAGATTGCCACATATTTAGTCCGACATGGTCCCCTTGCAGGTATCCTTATGATCGTTGTTGAGCTGTTGTGTGTATTGCTTCATATATTTGGTATCACATATTATACTGTGACGTGTCACATCGTAAAAGTTCTGTTAGATGTTCTTATTAGATAGGTAATGGTCTCATCATGAGATTAGGGCTGTATCATTTTCAAGTGTGTAGTTTCTTAAAATATGATATTATTTGAACCAAAACGCAGTCGGGCTCAATGCGGTGTTCATGCAAACGTACATTGGTGGTGTTTCGTGCCCGCTAATTTGTGGCAAGAAATGGATCAACCATGGTGTTCTTCTAGTAGGGTACGGTTCGAATGGCTTCTCCATCTTGCGACTAGGGAACAAACCGTATTGGATCATCAAGAACTCGTGGGGGAAACGATGGGGAGAACACGGGTACTACCGGTTGTGCCGGGGCCACGGCATGTGTGGCATTAACACAATGGTTTCTGCTGTCATGACACAAACCTCCTAGAAAGAAAGGAAAACTGCCAGTAAGTTCTTTATATTATAATTCTATGCTCAAATAATGTAACTATAGACCTCTTTATCAAACGTTTCTATTATTTAGTGAACTTTTATATCAATAACATTAAAATTAGGTTAAGATGAAACAATAGTGCACATATTTAAAACGTGGGAATAAAAAGAAAAGAAGCATGGACCAAGTACAAGCTGTTTGCTCGTGCTCAATGTTAACGATTTTATTGAGGAGACATGATTCCGACAACATAATAACTCACACACTAAAACTTATTCAGACAATTCCGAATTCCAACATAATAATTCAGACATCAAAAGTTATTTTTGGGACTTCCCAATTGTATGCATCTAACTCGAGTAAATTATATAAAAACTTTCGTAAAACTGTCTCGTTGATAATTTTTGTGATACGTAAGTTTTGATAATTTTTGTGATACGTAAGTTATGAAATGAAGTTGTTTCCAATGAAATGAATACCTTTTTTTTTAATCATAAAATGAGTGTGATGTGTAGGTGGAAAACACAACGTGTATATACTTATACGATAATGAGAAATTCAGATCAATCACAAGAGAATGCACAAGATAAAGGAAAAAGACTTGCTAAAAAGGTTAGAAAGTTTTTTGTATTCAAAGATAATGTAAAAGTGTCCTTGGGTGTACAATTTTTCTCCTATTTATACTTCTTCCCCTCTCAGGAGGACATTTCAGTCATTTCCCTGATATTTCTTGTTGGTTAAGCTATATTTTCTATTTCTTTTATCAAGGTACTTTCTTCATTGCTGAGAGTACTTCACTTCTTCTCCAGAATCTTCTATGTTCTGTTAGGGAGGAGATATTGTGCCTTTTGTCTTCTATAGCCATGTCAGCTACCCATCTAGGATGCTCATCATTGTGCTATGATTTATTATCCTCTACTTCGAGCTTACGAAATCCATTCGGCTGCCTCTTGTTATGGAATTACCACTTCTGCCTTGTAGGGTTTTTAATACCTTCGCGACCTCTTTGGGTGGTGTGATGTATTTGCCTCCAGTTCTCGTTGTTTTCTGCGAGTTCCGTTCCTCTGTGGTCACGGAGTATTCTATTTTTCACTTCTGTTTTTACGTCAGCATCGGAGGAGTTCTGCTGTTCTTATGATCACGTGGAACATTCCTACTTCTGACCTTTCCTTTCTCCTCCAGTTCTGCTCCCGCGTCTGCGCTAGATGAGCTCTGCCGACTCGTAGTTACGCAGAGTCTCTTTGCTTTAAGTTTTTCTTCTCTCGTTCACTTCTGCTTCCACGTCTGCAGAAAAACAGTTCTGCATTCATGTGAGGGTAATTCTGTCATATTGTCATTTTATGAATTCCAGGAGTTTAGGCGTTTCTGGGTAATGGTGCCAGCATTTTTCATGATCTTTTTCCTTCAAAACATTTATAGGCTTATTCTTCCCACATCAGCTACTCCCCCTGGTGCGGTCGAGCAGAGCTGGTCGACTGCAGCACTTCGGTTTTTCTCCTCTCGGACAGAGAGCTAATTTTCCCCTTAGCTACTCCCCCTGGTACGGTTGATCAGATCTGGTCTTGGTAGAGCTGGTCGACTGCAGCACTTCGGTTTTTCTCCTCTCGGACAGAGAGCTAATTTTCCCCTTCGCTACTCCCCCTAGTGCGGTCGATCAGATCTGGTCTTAGCAGAGCTGGTCGACTGCAGCACTTCGGTTTTTCTCCTCTCGGACAGAGAGCTAATTTTCCCCTTAGCTACTCCCCCTGGTGCGGTCGAGCAGATCTGGTCTTGGCAGAGCTGGTCGACTGCAGCACTTCGGTTTTTCTCCTCTCGGACAGAGAGCTAATTTTCCCCTTAGCTACTCCCCCTGGTGCGGTCGATCAGATCTGGTCTTGGCAGAGCTGGTCGACTGCAGCACTTCGGTTTTTCTCCTCTCGGACAGAGAGCTAATTTTCCCCTTAGCTACTCCCCCTGGTGCGGTCGAGCAGATCTGGTCTTGGCAGAGCTGGTCGACTGCAGCACTTCGATTTTTCTCCTCTCGGACAGAGAGCTAATTTTCCCCTTAGCTACTCCCCCTGGTGCAGTCGAGCAGATCTGGTCTTGGCAGAGCTGGTCGACTGCAGCACTTCCGTTCCTTTTAACTTTTAGTCAAAGTTCATCAGTTGTGGGTTTGAATTTTTCACACGTCATTTCCTTCTCCTTTCGTATGTCAGACATTATTGCAGTGAGTGTCCTTTCAGTTTGTGGTATCTGACGCTTTTGATCTGGTTCTTACACGTGTCGGACATCTAGCGAGGGGACGCAAAACGTCGCGCCTCTTTTCGAGGCAGTATATATTCAAAAAAGTGTTGCCCTAATCTTATTCTCTCTCTTCATTTTCCCCCTTCTTCGTCTTCTCGCGATTCTTCTTCTTCTCCGGCGATCCTGGTGCAAGAGCTTGCTGGAGATTTTTTATTCCGGTGAACCTTCTTCCCCTTCTTCTTCCTTTGAGTTCGTTTTTCCATGGCGAGAGGAGGTAATTTCTAACCTTTGATTTTCTTTGTTTGTCTTGTGATTTCAGTGGCTGTGAACTGGTGTTGTTTTAGAACTTGTTGGATCTTGTGACTGCTTTTAGTTGAGTATCTAGCCTGTATTTGGGAATTTTCTGGTGATTTTTTTTCTAGGTTAGTCTCCATTTTTGCCCACTCTCTTCTCCATCATGTCTTCTTCCGATCGTGAGACTGACTCTCCTATTCTTCAAGCTCTTGAGAGCAATTCTCCTTCTGTTCTTCCTATCCTTGGTGAGCAGACTTCTTCTAGTTCTTCCAAGAGTCCTTCTCTTGTGGCAGAAGAGCCAGAAGAGCCGTCTGCTTCCAGTGTTGATCCCTTGAATTATAGTACGTCAGACCCTAACTTCAATGTGGTTTGTCATCGAACCGTTTTTTCTCCCGATCGCCTTGATCTTCTTCGTTTAGCTTATAACATTCCTCAGGATTTTTGTCTATACTGTCCTGCTGGTCATCACAGACCTAACTTTCTTTCTGGGCGTAAGCTGGCCTTCTGGTGTGCTCAACTGAAGGCTGGGGTGCGCTTTCCTGTAAATCCTTATCTTTGTAGGTTATCCTTCTTTTACCAAGTTCCCCTAAACCAGTTCACCCCTTCTGCTATCCGACTCATGTTGGGGTTTTACATAATTTTGAAAGGCAATGGGGGCAATCCCACTGCTGAACTCTTCTTTTCCAATTTTCCTCTCAAATTCAAGCCCCCCTTTTTCTACGTCACCGCTGATCCTCGAGGTCTGATTCACTTCTTGGGAAAGCCCCAGAGCCGAGATAAGAACTGGAAGGAAGACTACTTCTTCATTTCTGGGTCTGACACATGGGATTTCCCAGTGAGCTCTTGGTTGTATACTAAACCTTTAATAAAGAAAGAGTTTTTTGTCAGCTGTCCCACTTCTGATCGCGAAATAATTGAGGCTCTAAACACCTCTGTGGATGAAGTAGGCCCTTTCGATGTAGTTAGTCTTGTAGAGCAGCCTTCCGTTTTGTCTTACTTTGGTTTATGTGCTGGGGAGACTTCTTTTCCTTCAGATTTTGGTATATCTCTCCTTTTGACATTTTTCTTCTTCTGCTTGTCTTACTGAATTAATAACTTGTATAATTAGTGAATGATTTCTATTGTGTAGAGCCTGCATGGAGGAGGACTGTTCCTCGTAGAGATACCAATCCTCCACCTCGTCCACAATCAGACCTAGCTGTGTCATCTGAGGTTCAGGCGGCTGCCCCTCTCCCGGTAGTGGCCAGAAGTGACAGAGGTAAGCGTCCTCTAGACACCTCTGATCCTTCTTCTGACGCTCAACGTCCACGTCTGCGATCTCCGGGCAGAGGTGGACATGAAGGGAGAGAGCGCTCTCGGTCGAACCGAGTAAGAGCGTCTGCCAACGACACTTTTACTCTGGAGCTTCCGAAGTCTCTTCTGGAGCTTTCTGCCGAGGAGTCACGCCAATTTCTTCAGCTCTGTTTGACTCCCGCTGACACCTTCACTCTGAGCAAGCTTTCCCTAGACAATGAGCTGGCTATGAGCTCTCACTATGCTTTGAAGGTACTCTTGTAGTTCGTTCTTTTTATTTCTTAGGATCTTCTGCCATCCTTCGTTAATCCTCTCGTTTCATTGTGCCTTTGTTTCTTTTGCAGAGCTTGATCCATTTAAGCCGTCTTCAAGCTAGGGCGGCTTCTGCTGTGGATCCTGCTCCTGCTCTCTTGGAGAGGGATAACGAGATTTCCTCGTTGAAGTTTAAGCTGGTGGAGCAAGAGAAGCAGCTCAAGGAGCAGAGGAAGGAGACTGAGTACTGGAAAAAGAAAGCTGCCGAGGAGAAGAGTCGCAGCCGGGAGTATGGGACTAGGAAGTTCTCTGAAGGGGTTGAAGCGTGCAAGAAGAATCTGCATATGACCGCGGCAGGGCAGAGCTTCTTGGAGGAAGTGGTTACTGGGCTGAAGGAGGCGTATCTCCGGAGTACCAGCTCTTTAGCTGATTTCGGGCCTCACATAGGCCATTACTATGGTTATGGATTTGATGCGGCCCAAAAGCAGGCTCAGGACCAGGGCTTTTCTGGGGTCTTTGATTTCAATGGCCCTCTGGATGATCTACCAGCTTCCCCTTATTTTGAGGGTGATCCTTTGGAGGACCCTGATTCTCCCTGGTGGCTGCCGGTCTTGCAGAAGGCGTATGCCAAGCTGTGCTCTGCTACTAACGATGCCTTCACTCCTGTTGATCCAGCTTCCTGCAAATTTCCACTTCTGCCAGCGCCGCCTCTGCCTGAACCGCCGGTGGTGGACCTGATAGTGTTGAGCGGCGATTCTTCTGAGATGGTGGCGGAAGCGTCCCTTCAGCCTCCCCCCGAAGCTCTTCCAGAATTACAGGGCACCGAGGACCCGGCCACTTCTGACCCTCCTATTGAAGTCCCCCCCTCCACAGATTGATATTTCCTTTTTTACTCCAGATTTTGAAATGATGGTTTTCCGTGAACAATTTATATTTCTTGTTCTGTAGTTATGGGCTGAATATTTGGGATAATTTTGTGTTTCTTTTACTTGGATTATTTTTTAATTGCTATCCTCTAACTGTTTCATCTTATTTGTCGTGCTTGCCTTTATGGATATTAGTTATACCCTTTCGTTGCTATCATGATCTTGTTATCTCGTGCTTGCAATGTAATCTTCTCAGAATTGAAAAAATTTTTTCACTGATGCTCTAGGCTTAATATGTTTGTAAAAGCAATGATGTTATCCCATCAGAACAGAAAAATGCGAACCAATCGTAGATAATTCAAGCGGGCAAGTCTAAACAAAAATGAGAGAAACCATGTTTAAAGACAGCGATATTTGTAAGACAACTTCTTGAGTAATGTTCTGCTCTCCGGTTCTTCTGCTCAAATTAGTCGATTTTAAAGATTTTTCCTTGTAGAGACATCTTCTCGTTTGCCCTTTTCTGTTCTTTCGATCACCAACTCCAAGCTATATCTGCAATTAAAGGAGTAGTGCGCATTTATTATCAACAAGTAAACATATCCATTCTCTTTAAAGCATACTGAGCTCGGCCCCGCCAATCCCTAATCAGAGATGTATTAGGCCCAGAGGATTGCCTCTGTTAGGGAGGCTGCTTTTTAGGGCAATTTTGATTTCTGGCCCCACCAACCTTAGTCAGAGATGTGCTAGACCCTGAGGTCTGCCTCTGCTAAGGTGGCTGCTTTCTAGGGCAGTTTTGTCTTCGGGCCCCACCAACCTTAGTCAGAGATGTGCTAGACCCGGAGGTCTGCCTCTGATAAGGTGGCTGCTTTCTAGGGCAATTTTGATTTTTGGCCCCACCAACCTTAGTCAGAGATGTGCTAGACCCTGAGGTCTGCCTCTGCTAAGGTGGCTGCTTTCTAGGACAGTTTTGACTTCTGGCCCCACCAACCTTAGTCAGAGATGTGCTAGACCCTGAGGTCTGCCTCTGCTAAGGTGGCTGCTTTCTAGGGCAGTTTTGACTTCGGGCCCCACCAACCTTAGTCAGAGATGTGCTAGACCCGGAGGTCTGCCTCTGCTAAGGTGGCTGCTTTCTAGGGCAGTTTTGACTTCGGGCCCCACCAACCTTAGTCAGAGATGTGCTAGACCCGGAGGTCTGCCTCTGCTAAGGTGGCTGCTTTCTAGGGCAATTTTGACTTCGGGCCCCACCAACCTTAGTCAGAGATGTGCTAGACCCGGAGGTCTGCCTCTGCTAAGGTGGCTGCTTTCTAGGACAATTTTGACTTCGGGCCCCACCAACCTTAGTCAGAGATGTGCTAGACCCGGAGGTCTGCCTCTGCTAAGGTGGCTGCTTTCTAGGGCAATTTTGACTTCGGGCCCCACCAACCTTAGTCAGAGATGTGCTAGACCCGGAGGTCTGCCTCTGCTAAGGTGGCTGCTTTCTAGGGCAATTTTTCAAGTTTATGGGGTGTTTCTTACTTGTTTCTTCTAGGCGTAATATCTTTTGAGATTGCCGATGTTCCACGGTCGGGTTACTTCCTTCCCTTCTGCTGTCATCAATCGATAAGCTCCCCCTTTTAACACTTCTGATACAATATATGGTCCTTCCCAGTTTGGCTCTAGCTTTCCCTTAGGTTTTAAAGCATCGGCTTTCCTGAGGACCAGATCTCCCTTGTTCAAACGTCGTGGTCGCACCTTTTTGTCATATGCTGCCTTTACTCTGCTCTTGAACTTCTCAATTTTCAATCGTGCTGCCTCTCTGTCTTCTTCAAGCAGATCTAGATCCTCCTTCATGAGTTTCTCATTCTGTTCTTCCTCAAATGTCATGATCCTATGGGTTTCCATACCCACTTCTGCTGGGATTACGGCGTTGGCCCCATATACCAGATTGAAGGGAGTCATGTCTGTTGCTACCCTTGGTGTCGTCCTGTAAGCCCACAGGACCGAATCCAACTCTTCCACCCAATTGCCTTTCAGGGTTTCTATCCGTGCTTTCAGTCCATTGATGATAGTTCTGTTAGTGACTTCCACTTGACCGTTCGCTTGGGGATGAGCTACTGCCGCGAACCTTTGGGTGATCTTCATCTCCGTACACCAAGCTTTAATCTTTTTTCCACAGAATTGCGTGCCATTATCTGAAATCAAAACTCTGGGTATTCCGTACCGACAGCAGATCTGCTTCCATAGGAACTTTATGACACTCTGCTCGTCGATTTTCCCCAATGGCTCAGCCTCCACCCATTTTGTGAAATAATCGATGGCCACTATCAGGAATTTTTTCTGCCCTTTGGACAAGGGCAACGGTCCTACTAAGTCCACTCCCCATTGAGCGAAAGGGCATGGGGAACACATTGTTCTCAATTCTTCCGCTGGGCTGTGAATCAGAGATGCGTGAATTTGGCAACTATGGCACTTCTGCACTAACTCTTTGGCGTCTGCATTCATGGTGGGCCAAAAGTATCCTGCTCGTAGGATCTTTCGAGTCAATGTTCTTGATCCCACATGATCACCTCCACATCCTTCGTGTGCTTCTCGCAGCACGTATAACCCTTCGTCCTTATTTAAACACCGTAGGTATGCCTGCGAGAACGATCGTCGGTAGAGCTGTTCCCCTATGATGCAATACTTCAGAGTTTCTTTGGTCCATCTCGAGGTTGTCAATGTTTCTGCTTTCCTCAGCTCGTTTATGATGGGCGTTCTCCAATCATCTGCTTCCTCCACCTCTGCCACCTCTGCTACCCCGACTGACTTTTCTGCCACCAACAAAGTTATTCTTCTCGGCTGCAAGAGTGGATAAGAACTGGCTATCTTGGCTAGGTAATCTGCTTGAGCATTCTCTGCCCTCGGGATTTGTTTCAGCTCAAATTTGTTAAAGGATAGTTGGATTTTGGCGATCTCCCTTAAGTATTCGGACAATGACTCCTTTTTTACTTCATATGTCCCTCCAAATTGCTGAAACACCAATTGCGAATCGGTGTGGGCTATTAAGTCACTTCCCCCGGCCTCCTTCACTATGTTCATGCCCCGTATTAGAGCCTCGTACTCTGCCTCATTGTTAGACACGGAATAGTCTAGCTTGATGGCATACTGCATGTCCTGTCCATCTGGGCATTCTACCAACACTCCCACTCCGCAGCCATCCTTGGTAGCAGACCCATCCACAAAGATTTTCCAGCTCTGTTCCTCCTCTGGCAGAGCTTGTGATTCTTGTATGAAATCTGCCAAAGCCTGTGCTTTGATGGCTTTTCGGGGTTCGAACTCCACGTCATAAGCCCCGAGCTCCACTGCCCACTTGACCATTCTACCAGAGGTGTCTGCCTTGCCCATGGTCTGCGCCAGCGGGTAATTGGTGCGCGTGACTATCTTATGCGACAGGAAGTAGGGGCGCAGCCTCCTAGCTGTGGTGATAACGGCTAACCCAGCCTTCTCTATCTCTGCATATCGGGTTTCGGGCCCTTGTAACATATGACTGACGTAGTATACTGGCATCTGTTGCCGCCCCCTCTCCCGTACCAGAACTGTACTGACTGCTGCCTCTCCAACTGAGAGGTACATGTATAGAGTTTCATCCTTCTCAGGCTTGGAGAGCTGGGGTAGACCGGCGAGGTATTCTTTCAGTTCTTTGAAGGCTTGGTCGCACTCTTCTGACCATTGGAATCTGCATCCCTTCCTCAATATTTTGAAGAAAGGATAGCTCTTGTCCGCCGATTTAGAGACAAAGCGGTTCAGTGCGGTTATCCTCCCCAACAGCCTTTGCACCTCCTTGACATTTTTGGGTGGGGTCATATCCATCACTGCTTTCACTTTCTCTGGGTTTACTTTTATGCCTTCTTTAGTAACTATAAATCCCAAGAATTTCCCTGTCGTCACGCCAAAGCTGCACTTCTCTGGGTTCAGCTTCATCCCGCTGCCACGTATGATCGCAAAGGCCTCTTCCAGATCTGCAATGTGTTGCTCGGCCTCTTTGCTTTTTATCAACATGTCGTCTACATAAACCTCCATATTTCTGCCAACCAGTGTTTTGAATAGCTTGTCTACCATACGTTGGTAGGTGGCTCCTGCGTTCTTTAATCCGAAAGGCATACGCACATATCCATAAGTCCCGGCAGCTGTGATGAAGCAGACCTTTTTGACGTCCGCAGGATCCAACTGGATCTGGTGATACCCTTGGTAAGCGTCCATCAGAGACAAACGGGCACACCCAGACGTGGAATCCACTAATTGATCTATGCGAGGCAGCGGATAATGATCTTTGGGGCAAGCTTTATTCAGGTCACGGAAATCAATACACATGCGCCATTTCTGGTTGGGCTTAGGCACCAAGACAGCGTTGGATAACCATTCCGGGAACTGAACGGGCACTATGTGTCCTGAGTCCAATAACTTCTGGACTTCTGCTTGTATGATTTTGTCTTTTTCTGCTCCAAAATTCCGAAGCCTCTGCTTAACGGGTCTCACTTCGGGACTGATATTGAGCCGATGTATCGCAATGTCTGGGTGGATACCTTTCATATCTGCTGCCTGAAAGGCGAACAGGTCAGCATTCCTCCTCAAGCATTCAATCAATTCCACCTGTTCTGCTTCTGGGATTTCTGCGCTGATCTTAGTACAGAATCCCTCTTTTCCTGGATACAGTTCTACCGATAGGAGTTCTCCATCTGCTGCCATTTTCTTGGGCTCTTCTTCCTCCTCCCCATCTGTTTTCTGCCGTTTCGTTTTGACCTCCTCGTCTACAGCTCTGCTCATCACTGGCGAAGACCACTTATGTGCTACCCTAATAGATTCAACATAGCATTTTCTCGAGTGTACTTGGTTCGCCTTCAGCTCTCCTACACCTGCAGACGTGGGGAACTTGACTTTCATATAATATGTGGAGACTACAGCTTTCAACTCATTTAGTATTGGTCGTCCGAATATAACGTTGTACGCGGAAGGAGCATCAACTATTAGGAAATCCATCATTAATCTCTTCTGCCTTGGCCACTCTCCCACCAAAACATGCAGAGTCACCACCCCCAAAGGGTGGACTGCTCCTCCCGTGAAACCGTACAGCGCCGTGTTCACTGGGCGGATCTGGGTTCTGATATCCATTCTCTCAAAGCACTCTTTATATATGATGTCTGCAGAGCTCCCTGTATCCACAAATACTCTGGCAACATCATACCCAGCTATCTCCGCCGTCACCACCAAGGAGTCGTTGTGAGGTTTAAGCATGGGAGTTTCATCGGCTGCTCCGAACACGATATCCGGAGACGGTTGAACCTCCGACACCTCCATGTGTTGGTCATGCCATCCCTGCGCATATCTCAGGGCCGACTTCCGAGCTCTGTTTGAGTCTCCTCCCTGAGGGCCGCCAGCAATCATGTTAATAAAGCCTTTTTTCGGGGGTGGGGGTAGATCTTTTTCCTCGTTTCCCCTCTCCTTGTCTTGAACGCCCTCTCTTTCTTCCGATCTCTCATTCCTCTTCCCATAACCTCCAGCGTAAGTCTTGCTCTTATCTTCGAATCCCTTCAATGCTCCAGCTCTGACCAGGCGCTCTATCTCATTTTTCAGATGCCTGCACTCGTTCGTGTCATGACCATATTCATTGTGAAATAGGCAGAAGTATCGTCCCTTCGGTCTTGTTGGGGCTTGAGGTCTGTTGGGAGGGAACCTGAATGGAGCGGTCTTCTCGGAGAGCTGGAACACTCTTGCCAGTGGGGCTTTCAACGGAGTATATCGGGCATAATCTCCTCTGCCGGGATCTTCTTCCCGTCTTCTGCCATCAAATCTGGGCTCCCCATGTCTCCGCATATTCACTTCTCTGGGGGCCGGTTTCTCTGCTCTTTTGGCACGGCTGACGTCTTCGAGGTTAATAAACTTATCTGCCCGAGCTAAGACCTCCTCAAAAGTATTAGCTGGTTTCTTTGCCAATGAACGGAATAAGTCCCCCTCTCGCAGACCTTGTACTATGGCGCTGATTTTTACCTCTGCCGTGGCAGACGGTACCTCCAAGGCAGCGGTACTAAACCGTTTTATGAAAGCTCTCAAGGACTCCTCAGCCCCTTGCTTCAATGCGAATAGAGACTGAGATGTTCTCCTTTGTCTTCTGGCACTAGCGAACTGGTGGAGGAAGGCAGAACTAAAGTCGTGGAAAGAATGGATGCTGTCTTCTGTTAACTGCCCGAACCATCTCTGGGCAGCTTGTGTAAGTGTGGTCAAGAATACTCTGCATTTGACCCCATCCGTATATTGATGGAGGAGGGCCACATTCTCGAACCGCAGAAGATGATCGTACGGATCCGCCGTTCCGTCATATTCGAAGGTTAAGGGCTTGAAATTTACTGGTAACTCATCCATCCGGACCGCCACGGAAAATGGACTTCCTCCTGGCATCTGGATCTGACTGGTGGTGCCTATTCTCTGCCTCAGTAATTGTATCTCCCTCTGCATAGCTTCCATCTGTCTTTGTACGTCCTGATCCTTCGTCCGTTGTGCAGAGACGTCTGCCGACGACACCTCGTGAGAAGCGTATTTCCATTGAGATGGGTGACTATCTGCACTCTGTTCCAGCGCCGCTCCTGATCGGCCTGGCCGATCTGCTTGTACGGGGATCTTGGTAGCCTCCGCTTCCAGAAACTCTCGCCTTCCTCCTTCTTTTCCTTGCTCAGCGGCCGCTTTGTCTAAAGCTTTCTGCACGGCGGAATGGATGAGACCATCCAGCTGTTCTGGGGTGAAGGTCCACATGCCTGGCATAGTCGGTTCCCTCACCTCTTCCGCTCTCTCCTTCGCCCTTGATGTTTCCGGCCTAGCTACCTCCCGGAAATCCCCGTCAAGATCTCGGATCATCCGATCAGCCATTATCACGATTAACTTTGAACAAATTACTGCAACTCCTCTTCCCAACCAACACGAAAGAGAAACAAAAGAAAAGGGAAACAATACCCAGAACAGTAAACAGAGGAAAACAGGTAGGATAAGAAGGAAACTCACTCCTCCCCCCTTGTTCCCACAGACGGCGCCATTGATGTGTAGGTGGAAAACACAACGTGTGTATACTTATACGATAATGAGAAATTCCGATCAATCACAAGAGAATGCACAAGATAAAGAAAAAGACTTGCTAAAAAATTAGAAAGTTCTTTGTATTCAAAGATAATGTAAAAGTGTCTTTGGGTGTACAATTTTTCTCCTATTTATACTTCTCCCCCTCTCAGGAGGACATTTCAGTCATTTCCCTGATATTTCTTGTTGGTTAAGCTATATTTTCTATTTCTTCTATCAAGGTACTTTCTTCATTGCTGAGCGTACTTCACTTCTTCTCCAGAATCTTCTATGTTCTGTTAGGGAGGAGATATTGTGCCTTTTGTCTTCTATAGCCATGTCAGCTACCCATCTAGGATGCTCATCATTGTGCTATGATTTATTATCCTCTACTTTGAGCTTATGAAATCCGTTCGGCTGCCTCTTGTTATGGAATTACCACTTCTGCCTTGTAGGGTTTTTAATACCTTCGCGACCTCTTTGGGTGGTGTGATGTATTTGCCTCCAGTTCTCGTTGTTTTCTGCGAGTTCCGTTCCTCTGTGGTCACGGAGTATTCTATTTTTCACTTCTGTTTTTACGTCAGCATCGGAGGAGTTCTGCTGTTCTTATGATCACGTGGAACATTCCTACTTCTGACCTTTCCTTTCTCCTCCAGTTCTGCTCCCGCGTCTGCGCTAGATGAGCTCTGCCGACTCGTAGTTACGCAGAGTCTCTTTGCTTTAAGTTTTTCTTCTCTCGTTCACTTCTGCTTCCACGTCTGCAGAAAAACAGTTCTGCATTCATGTGAGGGTAATTCTGTCATATTGTCATTTTATGAATTCCAGGAGTTTAGGCGTTTCTGGGTAATGGTGCCAGCATTTTTCATGATCTTTTTCCTTCAAAACATTTATAGGCTTATTCTTCCCACATCAGAGTGTATAGAAACCCTTTTCAAAAAGTTTTATCAATAAAAAGGGATTTATAAAAAAGGAATCCGACCTGCCGGATTCGAACCAGCGACCTAAGGATTGCTATTTGACACACTACAGTCCTCCGCTCTACCAACTGAGCTAAGGTCGGTATTATTTAATTTTCTCTATAATTTTATTTAAATGAAAAAAAATAAAATAAATTTAAATGCTATTTTATGCTATATGAAAATTTTAAAGATTATTGGCCATTTACAACGTTTTCGCCTTGTATTTTGTATATTTAAAGGATTATTTGATCACCATTTTACACAAAAAGGGCTCATATGCTACTAATATTCCCAAAAGAAGATTGGGTCCTTCATAATTTGGAATACTCTAAATTAAATTTGAAATTGCAATCCATGCCTGCTTGAAAGATTGCAAATTTAATTTGAATATATTGAAACATTCAATTCGATAATAAAAACCACATTTGATATTTTTCCCCAATTTTACATATTTTACTTCAATATAAATATTAGGCTTAATTGCAATATATATATATATATATATATATATATAAAATATATCCAAAACCTTACAATTCTTTTCTATTTTATCCATACGATTTAAGATTTTCAAATTTAGCCAAATATAATATTGGTAAAAATTTTTTGATTGTGTGGGGTTTGGGATGCCACGTAGGTAGTAGATAAATCATACATCATTTAAAATTAATCAAACCTAATTAACCGTACATTACTCTAACCTATACAAGTACAAAAAAATATATATATATATATATATATATTTTTGTTGTTTTCATCGGTGTTATTATTATTATTTTTCTATTTAAAACTAGTCTCATCAACAACCCATCTCAATTCAACTTAAAATAAAATATTAATTTTTTTATCCACCAATTCATCCTACAATTTAACTTAACTTTATCTTTTTTGAGTAAGTCCTCTGTGAATCAGGTGCATGGATCTGAAATCTATACACTCGGGTCGGATTCGGGTCCCCGACCCGCTCCTCTTTTTTTTTTTTTTTCGCACATGGTTGTTGAAATTTTGAACCTACCATAGGTTATGTTAGACATACTTTGGCGTTAGGTTAGACATACCTTTAAGGTATGTTAAATCTACCTTTCTGCCTGATTTCATATCGTTTTTTTTGCGCTTGGTTTTTGAATTTTGGCATCTACCACTACGTTATGTTAGACCTATATTTACATTATGTTAGACCTACCTTTATGTTATATTAAGCCTACCATTCTGCCCAAATTTTATAGTTTAAATTTTTGTAAAAAAACTCTAGATTTAACACATGTACTATTATGTTGTATTAGACATACTTTTATGTATAGTTAGACATACATTTGTGTTATGTTAGACCTAACATAACACAAAGGTAGGTCTAACTACACATAAGGGTAGGTCTATTTGAGTGAATTTGGGAGAGCTTCACTGCGAGTATCAGGCGCGTGGGGGAGCATGTAGGCACGTGAAACGCGAGTGGAGGTTTTTTTTGGGCATTTTGACCAGGTTAACCCTGGTGCATGAATCTAGTATTGTGCAACCGACAGATATAAGTTTTTGCCATCTTTTTTATATCCACATTCACGATCCAACCCAATTTTCATTTTCATTTTCATTTTTTCTTTAACTTTTTTTTTTTGTCTTTTCCTCCAAATGAGTCACCGACCTTGTGCGATATGAGTAGTCTAAGTAAAGTGGGTCAACTCGGATATTCAAACTTGATTTATCTGAAGAAATATATATTTTATATACATCTACATCACCGTACAAATAATCAAGAGTTAAGGACTTTGGTTCAATCTTAAATTTTTTTAATCAAACCCTTCTTACAGTGGAAGAACTAATTATAAGTTCTTCTCTCCATCGAAATTCCACAGCCATCCTGATTAGCACTAAAAGCAAGACGCATATCTGAAAACGACGGTTCAAAATGTGATAAATAGAATTGACGCAGAGATTCAATAAAACTTAAGTTCTAATAATTTTGACCAAAATCATAAGTTAACTAAAATTGAAATCAATTTATTTAATTACAAGTAAAATTAATGAGAGTCCAACCCATACTACACAAATTTTTTTTAAGGAAATAACTTTTATAATATCGCTGACTTTGATATGTACTTTTCTACCACAAAATATAATAAAGTGACATTTTCTACACTATTTTGACTCGGTCATGGACAAATGATTGATTAATGATCGCTTGATAATATATTCTATTTATTTATACTATTATTTAACAATTGTTTTATCCAACAAATCATATAAATTGATCAAAGTAATTAATAGTGTATTAAACCAAATTTAAATGAATAATCGAACCACTATGTCAAATACATAGTGGTTCGATTAATAGTCACTAATTAATCGAACCACTAGTTAATTTATATAATTTACTATGTCACTAATTAATTAATTTAATTTATTAGAACCACTAATTAACTAATCGAACCACTAATAGAAAATTTAATCGAACGAGTAAATAACTAATCGAACCACTAATAGAAAATTTAATGAACTAATCGAACCACTAATTAATTTATTTAATCGAACCACTAATTAATCACTAATTTATATAATTATATATAATTAGTAATTTATATAATTTATAATGGTTCGATTAATTAGTAATCGAACCACTATAATATGTTAATCGAACCACTATAATTTATATTTTATTAAGTGGTTCGATTACTCAATTAAATGGTTTGATTAATAGAATTAGTCAATATAATTTAGGTGGTTCGAGTGGTTCGATTAATACAATTAAATGAACCGAATTCAAATTCAAATTTGGTTTAACATACTATTAATTGAACCACTATGTATTTGACATAGTGGTTTGATTAATAGTGTAAAAAACCAAAATTTTCACAATTAATCGAACCACTATGTCAAATTCATAGTGGTTCGATTAATAGTGTAAAAAATCAAATTTTTAAAATTAATCGAACCACTATATCAACATACATAGTGGTTCGATTAATAGTGTAAAAAACCAATTTTTTCAAATTTACTCGAACCACTATGTCAAATTCACAATATTGAACTAAATAATAGTGTAAATTAGACCAAAATATGAACATTGCTTAAATCAAACCACTTAAATAAAAATGAAACACATTAAAATCAGCCATTAATTTTGAACAACCAATTTTTGTTTTTTTACAGTTTGACCCCATGCAAAATTCAATTTTATTACATTTTCACCCCATCCAAATGTAAACTCTAGCACATTTCAAAGATCCTCTTTCTTCTTCTCTTTTGGACGCCTCCTTTTGCTCAAACTTCTTCTAACAAAACATCTTCGTTGTTCTCTCTTTCAAACCTTCATCTTCGTTGTTCTCTCTTTCAAACCTTCAAGTCGATCTGGTAAGTGTTTTTTTACAAGTCGCTCGATTAATCGAATTAAATGTTGGAAATTTTTTGAAGTCTTTCGTTTTAATCCAAATTCGAACACTGTTTAGGGTGAATTGTGTACAAAAAAAGAATTGGCTTTGAACAAGTATTGGGGTTAGAAAATTTGGCAAGAAGATTGAAGAATTTCTTGAACCACTTGTGTGAATGGGTGACGAGGTATTTAACCCAAATCTTTTTTGCTTTGAATTGTTGAAGTAGCATGAATAACACTTGGGGATTTATAGCTTTGAATTGTTGAATTTGTTGATTATTGTCTGCAATTAGGCTTAATTTTCGTGTTACTTTGAATATTGATTGCTGTGGGTTTTTTGAGACAATTTGGGGTGCTTGAATTTTTATAATTGCCTTTATATAGTTTGAAAATTTGAAAATTTTGAACCACTAATTATATAAAGTAAATTAATGTATATAGTTTCCAGTTGTTCAATTAATCAAATTTACTTTAATTTAATAAATTAGTGGTTCGATTAATGTGTGGTTCGATTAATCAAATTTAGTTTATATATTAGTGGTTCGATTTCATTAGTGGTTCAAATTTACTTTAACCACTAAATTTAATTTAATAAATTAGTGGTTCAATTACTCAAATTTACTTTAATCGAACTATTTAATTTAATATTGACACTATATTAAACTAGGATTAATCAAACCACTAGTTTAATACACATCAATTTTATTTTATTAATCCTAGTTTAATACACACCAATTTTAATAACCCTAGTGGTTCGATTAATCCTAGTTTAATACATAGTGTCATTAAATTAGTTGTTCGATTACTCCTAGTTTAATACATAATGTAATCCTTGTTTAATCGAACTACTAGTTTAATCACATAGTTTAATCGAACCACTAGTTGAATACACACCAATTCCTTAATAAACTAGGTTTAATCGAACTATTAATTGAACCCAAATAGTTTTAATAAATCCTACAAAATAGATCGATTAAACCAATTTATTAAAATTGAACTATTAATTAATTGAACCCAATTTTGTAGGATTTATTAAAACTAATTGGGTTCAATTAATAGTTCGATTAATAGTGTAAACCTTTGATTAAAATTGGGTTTAAACCTTTGAAGTACCATGAATAACACTTGTGGATTTATAGCTTTGAATTTGTTGACTAATGTTTGCAATTTTTGCTTAATTTGTGTGTTAATTCCACTATTTCTTGCTTCGGGGTTTGCGAATTTGGTTTGATTTAAATAATGGGCTCTCACTAATGAATTGTATATTGATAGTGGTTCGATTATTAGGGAAAAAATGAGGGTCGAGAAATTACAAGATTTTAAAATGAATTTTATTCTAGTATTTAAATATTCAAATGTGTTATAATTTTTATTAAAATTTCTACATTTTATGTTGCCACGTATATATATTTGTGCAATGGTAGTGATTAAATAACTGTATATATTTTAATTTACTTTAATGTATACTGATTGAATTTTAATATATAGTACGAGCCGGTATGGGTACGTGAGGCTTTACAGGGTACTATAGCCTACGTAACCGGCTATGTTCGTCTCAGTATCATTGATGATATCAGGGCACAATTGTGTAGCATAGGACCTCAGTGTGAGCAGGAGTTTCTTGGGATGTGTTTTGGACACTTCCTGCTGTGGGACACCGAAAGAGTCATCAGCAAGCAGTTTCTACATGTCCTTATGACACGCCAGGTGCATGGTGGAGCAGTTCCGAAAGATGAGAGATGGTTCCATATTGGCCGAGACCGTCACCTTTGCCGGTTCTCGAAGAGAGAGTTCGCACTAGTTACTGGTTTGCAGTTTCGGTGATTCCGATTTTAACCCGATGGGAGACTACCAGCCAGACGAGGACTCACTCTACTACAGAGTTCAAGGTAATTCGTCACGAGTGAAGGTCATGGCGTTACTAGATAGATTCAACAACGGGGAGTGGAGACGTTCTGTACAAGATACTATCAGGATTGTGAAGATCTCGATATTGCGGTGCATACTTATGGGTGTGGATTCGGGAAAGTCTGTCGTGGAACCGTGGGTGTGGGTTCTGGTCGAGGATGATGAGCAGTGGGATAATTTCCCATGGGGCAAATTTTCGTATCTGAACCTTTTAAAATACATTGACAAGGTTCTCACAGCCCCCCAAGGGACATAGCATGTCCTCCTACCACTTCTATGGATTCTCGACAGCCCTGCTGGTAAATTTGATCATTTTAATTTCATCTACATTACATAAATTTCTCAAGTTTTTCAATAACAGATTGAGTTACGTAATGTCATGACAACAGATATGGGCTTTTGAGGTGATCTTATTCACGTCTACATTTGCTAGGCACCGGCTGGATACGAGCATGTCCATGCCTCGATGTTTAAAGTGATCCCTCAACAGGTATGAGATTGATGTGTCGACCATACTGGACGGTCAGGTATTTGCATGACCCTTATTTTATTACACTAGACTCTTAGTTTTATTTAATCTTCTTTGATTAAATACGTAGGAAATTGTTCTGTTCTACAGGGTATTCAGTGTTTTGAGACCCTAGAGGCGACACCAGAGGAGTGGGTCAAGCCTTATTGGATGGGCATTGACCTCGACATATTCACAGGCATTCAGTCCCCCTCGATATGGTTCACGACGTGGTACAGTGGCTCGTGGGCGAGTACAATATAGAGAAGCTAGGCACCCCGTGGATTCAGACGCTGAGCCCGATATAGATCGTCCATCCACTTCACAGCCTGCTCGTGCTTCTAGAAGGCTAAGGACTCGCACACGTCCTGCTGTGCAAACACCGGTGGTGGATGAAGCAACGAAGTCCTCGGATAGGGGTACTCCGGATGGACCAGCTGCACACTTTTCCCACCACGATAGAGTAGGTTTTTGCGACATTTCTGTTGCAGCTGAGCCAATGCGTCAGAGGTATCTTCCACACCCAGATGCTGCTCCCGGTGACTGGTATTCTCGAATGACCGATTATGTGGATCAGAGAATTGAGCATGTAAGTGCTCACCTGCAGTAATACTATGACGAGCATAATAGGCAACTCCGGGAGTATGTGGATTCCGAGGCCCAACTGTTAGAGTCTTACGTGGATAGCTTATTCAGCTACGGGCATCAAAGTCCCATTAAGGAATCCTATCACGAGAGGTTCTATCTGTCTATATCGTTGATACATCCAGCTCGGGATCAGCTTGGGGCAGATCATGATTGGGGGACTTGGTCGTCTCATGGTATACCTTCAGCTGATGCACTGAACAATCCAGCTCCTCAGACTGTCCCAGCTGCGCCCTTGGATCCTCCTACAGTTGTGCCCTTCGAGCTGCCCACACCCGTCCAGTTTAGCCCATCGCTGCTCGGGGATGCTCATATTTCCCCATCCAGTATGGTCCCTGATCGTCCATCTGAGACATCGCCTGCTGGCAGACCACCCACTAGTAGGGCGGTCCGTGCTGTGAGAGAGTGTCATCCGTCTCAATATGTTTGCAGTCTCTTCCTCCCGAATGAGCCTTCTAGAAGACTCAATACCAAATTAAAAGAATTTCTGGCGTACTGTGCGACACATGACCGACGTGCTGAAAAATAAGCTTTTTTATCCAAGTTATCTATTGTTACCCAACATGTACATTCTATAACCACAAAGCGGAAATATATTTGTGTTGTCTTGCAGGCGGAATGTGGGGATTGGTCTCGCTGTGGGCCCGAGTTGGTTTGCTCATTTCATGGACGTTAAGCAAGCTATGGAAATCACGGTTAGTCTGGAATGGTTTCTTTAAATTGGGTGTCTTAATATTTGGCTAATTTTAATCTTGATTAATTGCATTTACTTTATGACAGGAAATTGATGCGTACCTTGGCATTCTTCAGAGTCACCTAAAAGTTATTGGTATACAGGTGACCGCGCTGTCGTGATGCGATAAAATTAAATAAAAACCCTTCCTAACCTAACTAACTAGTAGATAGGGCAAGTCGGAGTCGATCCCACGAGGAGTGAAAATTTAATTATGTCACATATGTTCAATTCAAGAAACAGAAAAGATGAGGGGTTTTAGATTGATTGGTAACTAACACTAAAATTAACTAAGAACGTAGAAAACAAATTAAACAAGAAATCAAATGATGGAAAACATTCCAGTTAACAGTTCAATTATCTCCCAATATCAGTTATACTTTAATCAATGTTACACCCCTCTCTCAGATTATCATGAAATTATCACCCTTAGTCTAACACCAAGCTATGTTAAACTGAATCGTCTCTTAAGATTAGTTAAATTAGGATAAGATCACTAATTAACCCTATTCAATTGAACAACCTAGAATAAGCTCTCTAGATTTAATTCATTAAATGCATTAATCACCAAGACAATAGGATGAACTAGACTCCAAATACACAAGCTCGATTTGATAATCTAGGATTATGCTCCCTAGAGATGCACGACCTCTAGTTTACTACCAATGAAAATTAAACCACAACAATTAGAATTCATGATTTAAGATTCTAGCAATCAATTATCAAATACTTAACCTAGGTGATCAATCTAAATCAAGCATCAATAATCGAAATCATTCAACACAGATAGCATAATCAATTCAATCAAACATCGAGAAGAGGAAACCGAATTAATCAAAACATAAATAAATATATGGGTTCAAACATCCCTGCTAACCGAAATTAAGAAATTAGCCGATCATCATCTCGATTGAATCCATAAAAGTTGTAGAATAATCCATAAGAAAAGAAATTAATCTATATAAAATAATTCTCTCTCCAGAGTGGCTTGGAGAGAAAGAAAGGAAAAGAAAGATCTCTCCCTAATTATGTGTGTGAACATATCTTTTTAACTCTTTTGGAGATGGGCTTAATCCTATTCCAGCCCAAAATCTCATACACAATCTCTCTGGGCTGGGCTGCAGATAGATCACATTGGCAGACTGGGCTGACCTGGGTGATCCAGTGTGACGGGCTTCTGGGCCCAAACTGGCCCAACTTCGATTGTCTTCATTTCTCAGCCTATGAACATATCTCTTAATCAAAATATACTCCAAAATTCCTGAATAATAATGAAAATGATATATGAAGTATTTTGATACAAAAAACATATATAGATATGAAAACGGTGCATTCAATCACATAAAATATTATAAAATCTCAAAACAAACCACAATAAAATGCACCAATTTTCTACCTATCAACAGGGTGATTTCAAGGCCATGTTTCAGATTGTTGACACTCGGTTCTGCGTGAGTCAATCTTTTCAAGTTTAAATGAATTGGAAAAAAAAAATTGCAACAAAAAACCGTCCATGACCTCATTTATTTCGTTCATGCTTTACTTTTCAAGTTTAAATGAATTGGGAAAAAAATTTGCAACAAAAAACCGTCCATGACCTCACTTATTTCGTTCATGCTTTACTTCCAATACAGATTGTGGCGCAAACTATTTGGGATGAATGCCACAGTGGAGAGACTGATGAGCAGAAGTACATGCCGTATGTACAGGAGAAATTCATGCACTCGAACCTAGGTGGACTCACAAGCTACGTATTGGGTACGAAGCCACGGTGGTTGGACGTCAAGGAATGGGCAGAGTTGACTTATGGCGTAAGTCTCATTTTTTCAATTCAATTCAAGACTCATGTCAAGTCCTTCATAATTCCACTAATTTTGTATGTATGACATGCATAGTTTTTTAGATTTCATTTAAATAATGAAATGATATTTGGCTTACGTAATTTGCATGACCTTTTCACCAGGTGATCACCGTTCAGAACCTGAACGGTCACTGGGTTGCTGCTCTCATTGACATCAAGAAGTACTTCGTTACTCTCTACGACAGCATGCGACATGCGTACACTGAAGACGTAGAGCAGTTGCGATATCGTCAGACTCTGGGGCTACGTCGTATTTTACCTAGGCTGTTCGATAGATGTTTTTTTTATGAGGAGGCTAGGCGACATGGGACTGGGTATATCCCGGCTACATGGTCTGATATTGAGTGGAGTGTAGGACTCACGGGGACTGAGCAGTGTTACGAGCAGCAGAATCCTATATCTTGTGGGGCATGTGCTCTGATGCAAATGCAGAGTATGATTTCATTTCAGTTCCCAATCTCACGATTTGGCCCTAGGAATAAAATAGAAGCCCTTTTGGAGACATATGGCCCTAGCAGTGTACAAGTATTCCACATCTGAAGGCACTGTAGCACGGGATTTTTTTGATTAGCTTATACATATGTACTTGTACACTATTATTTGTTTCTCGAAAATACAGTTTCCATTGATATGGAGCATAATACTTTCCAGTGTTATACACTAATAGACAGTTACATATGGTACATATTTTCTTGATTAGCATATACATATGTACTTAACCAACAGTGGTTCAACGTTGAGCTAAATACGTAGGACACCTCCTCTTTGTATATGAATCTGAACCACATACAGAACATGTCTTTTTTTTCCTCCGGGTAGGTACGTGAGCACTAGTGGTAGGATCATCGGCCTCAAGCTCATCCAAAATATGGTGTTAACTTTGGGGAATGTACTCTGTACAGGTAGCCCTATTGTGACCAGCTCTTCCACAACGACCGCATGTCCCACTCATACGAGGACGTCCAGTAGAATGTTCACCTGTAGAAGGTATACGTGTAGTTTTAGGTCACCCGACCTGTCTTGGATTATCTGAAGCCGTACACAGTTGTAGCTGAGAGACATCGTGTCTTGTCCAGTATTGTGGCTCTGGTACAGGCATAACCTTAGTTGCCCACATTCCCCTCAACCATCCGGTCGTATAATAAGGCGATACGTAACTGATCACCGACCCTTTTGTAAAACTGTGAAACCATAAAAAAGATCAACGCAGTCAGAGAGAATTGTAGTCAAAGATCAAAAACTGGACGGACCTGATGGCAAGGAATGAACTCGCTTTGCAACTCCAACATATACACAGATATTGGTCCAAGTCCACCACATGGACTTTATTATTGGAAACAACCTTGAATTTATTTCTCCCAAGTTTAGAGACATCCATTTATCGACCAAGCCACTACCACTCGATGCACTTGTCGTGAACGGACTTCGTCAGAGGGTGTTCCCTTTCGTCTGCTATCTGTCTCTGTTTGGCAAACCATTTCTCCATAATCCATCGAGCAGCTTCTAGGAAGGAACAAACAGGCAACTTCATTACCCAAACGAGTCGTGCATTCCAAACCTCCACAACATTCGATGTCATGAAACTGTATCATCGTACTGGACATTTTACGCGAGACCATCTCATTTTCTGGACGTTCTGCAATATACTGATTGCACCCATCAGTAGACTGTCATGTAGGGCTGACATGTACCTGTTAAAAAAAGGCAAAGCCTATTTACAAAGATTCTATTTCTGAATACGTAGTATAAATTAGTCTATTGGGAGAAACTTACCTATCGAACTCATTTGGGTCATAACAGTATGCAGCTCTTTGGAACAAATTTACCAAATGCGACCCATGTTTGGCCAAATTTTGCCTAATATAGTAACAACAAAGTCCATGTGTGGCCTCTGGGAAGTGGTCATGTATCGCATTACTAATGCTTGCATGTTGATCAGAAACGATGAGTAGGTCGTTTGGGCATCCGAATGCTTCCCTAACATGCTTCATGAACCAAGACCAGAACTCATCATTCTCGATGTTTCCAATTCCTACTACAAGAGGGAAAACTTGGTCGTTCCCATCTTTTGTCACCGCAACAAAACCAATACCTCTATACGAGCCTTTCAATTGACAACCGTCAACAACTATAACAGGGCGACCATAATTTTGAAATCCAATTATGAAACTGCCAATGTAAAAAACACGAACTTGAATTTACCGGGCGGGTGTGTTTCCAAGGCAGTGTAAGTTCCAGGATTGGCGTCCACCAACTCATGTAAATACAATGGAAGCAAGCAAAATGACTACTCGGATCGCCATAGGCCTTGTACATAGCATGACGTTTCACTTTTCTTGCGACTTTCACACTGAGGTTCAAACCGTATCGTTGACCCATTTCTTGAATCATAGCCCTCGGCACAAGATTGAAGTTTTCTTTTCTGGCTTGCTCAACGTAGTATTCACCAATCACTGCGGAAGGGATTCTGTGGGATACACGGTTGTTTAAGTCATGCTCACAACAGTGCGACATTACAGCCTTCGAGATTTTCCAGATCTCGTGCTTCTCAGATGCATGAAGTACGAATCGACACCCGTCGTGGTTGCATTTAACATTCCACCTTGTGCTTATCCGAATATTGGATCCGATATTCAACCTAATTCTCCAAATGGTACATCCCGACTGCATTTTTTGAATCAGATTTACTGTTATACACTGAGCCTTTTTCAAGTCCATGCGGGACGTGCACAAGATCCTCTGATTCTGGCTCGTCAAATCCATCCATATCGGGAATATACCATTCCGGCTGTATTGTGTAATCACAAAATTCCGCATAAGCCTCGCGCTGCTCTTCATCCAACGTTGCATCAACATCTTCATCTAACGCAAAGTAATCTTCTCGATCTGATATTAAAATGTGGACAGTACAATTAATAAGTTGTGATTGGGGAATACAGACAACTTTGTATTTACATATCGTATATATAAATGTAATTACCAGCTTCATCGTCATCAGTGGAATTTCTGTGTTCTCCATGATCCGGTTCTTCCTCGTTGTTTCCTGGGGCAGGACTATTCAGGTCGAGAAACTGAAGATTATTGTCTCTCCCCCATGATGATGATCGGGGTCCCCAACGCTCATTTGAAGACTTATCGGCTTCAGTAGTTCGATTCCAACAGGCAAAATCCCATTTCCAGAGAAATTCTTCGTCGCTATGGAGTCCAGTAGGAATAGGTACAAGGCTGAATTCATGTACAGTGTTGACATTATAGCTCGAAGGACTTTCAAAGCTGAACGGAAAAAAAGGTTGAGAACCTTGATTTTCTTGCTTATCCACTGAAGCTTGTTGATCCTGATAGGACGACCCCGCGGATAATCCAAGTTCAATCCTGTTTAGGGAAACAAAAACAACCAAAAGAGAATCATCCGAATAAAAAACCTCTTCTAAATCAGAATCAGTCTTGATTTTCTTTTTTTTCAATCTGCCGTTATAGTCAGTTAGCGCATGAATCACATATCCCTAATAATTTAAGTCAGCAAGCACAATCCCATGAATGAAGGTCAATAAATCCATGTACGTGAGTCTTGGAAGATTGATCAACTCTTGGGAACCATTTACATACTAAATACCTTCCCAATGGCCTCCAAACGAAACCACCCACTGAATAAGACATTTTCGATAATACGATCTGAAAATGGAATGAAATTGGAATAATTAAAACAATCGAATTAATCACTAGATAAATCGAGCCAATATAATTCAATTAAACGACCTAATTTAAACTTACATGAGCCACAACCTATAAATTGAAACAAGAAACCTAAACGAGCCCCTGCCTATAATTTTAAATGATGCAAATATTCAAAACAAATGATATAAAAAATAAGACAGAGATAAGTTACATGATAATTCTTCAAATTCTTCACACCTTGTCTAACTCATGGCTTTGTCAAATTGAATCTATGAGTATTGGAAACTCATTCCTCACTTAAATACATGAGACTTGAGCAACCCGTGAATGAATGATCAAATCAACATTAATTCCAACATGTGATAATCTGACTATGGATTGAAAGGAAATTAAAGTGAAATATATCGTGACAACAAACATCTAAACTTTGACTATGAAACGAAAGGAGATTAAAGTGAAATATACCGTTACGACAGTTGAGTTAATACAAAACAAAAAATAACAGTGCGTGCACTATACTTTTATACACAAAATTGGTTTTTGACACTATTAATCGAACCACTATGTATTTGACATAGTGGTTCGATTAATTTTGAAGAAATTGGTTTTTTACACTTGTTTAATCGAACCACTATGAATTTTATATAGTGGTTTTTTTTACACAATTAATCGAACCACTATGAATTTGACATAGTGGTTCGATTAATTGTGAAAAAATTGGGTTTTTTATACAATTAATCGAACCACTATGTCAAATACATAGTAGTTCGATTAATTGAACAAAATTGAATTTTTACACAATTAATTGAACCACTATAAATTTCACATAGTGGTTCGATTAATTGAACAAAAATTGATTTTTTACACATTTAATCGAACCACTATGAATTTGACATAGTGGTTTGATTAATTGTGAAAAACCCCCAATTTTTTCACAATTAATTGAACCACTATAAATTTGACATAGTGGTTCGATTAATTGTGAAAAACCCCCAATTTTTTCACAATTAATTGAACCACTATAAATTTCACATAGTGGTTCGATTAATTGAACAAAAATTGGTTTTTTACACATTTAATCGAACCACTATGAATTTGACATAGTGGTTCGATTAATTGTGAAAAAACCCCAATTTTTTCACAATTAATTGAACCACTTGTATTTGACATAGTGGTTCGATTAATTGAACAACAATTGAATTTTTACACAATTAATTGAACCACTATAAATTTCACATAGTGGTTCGATTAATTGTGAAAAAATTGGTTTTTTACACATTTAATCGAACCACTATGAATTTGACATAGTGATTCGATTAATTGAACAAAAATTGAGTTTTTACATAATTAATCGAATCATTATGAATTTCACATACTGGTTCGATTAATTGAACACAAATTGGTTTTTTACACATTTAATCGAACCACTATGAATTTGACATAGTGGTTCAATTAATTGTTAAAAAATTGGGTTTTTTACACTATTAATTGAACCACTATGAATTTCACATAGTGGTTCGAGTAAATCCTACAAAAATTGGTTTTTTACACTATTAATCGAACCACTATGTATTTGACATAGTGGTTCGAGTAACCAAACAAATTTGGTTTAATACACTATTAATCGAACCTCTATGTATTTGACATAGTGGTTCGAGTAAATCCTACAAAATTGGTTCTATCAATTGGTTCGATTAATGGTTTTTTTTACAAAATTGGTTCAATTAATCAAGAAATGGTTCGATTAATCAACAATTGGTTTGATTACCTGGTTCGATTAATGGTTCGATTAATTGGTTTTTACAAAATTGGTTCAATTAATCAAGAATTGGTTCGATTAATGGTTTTTTACAAAATTGGTTCGATTAATCAAGAATTGGATAAATCAATTTATATAATTTGTTGGATAAATCAATTGTTAAATAATAGTATAAATAAATAGAATATATCATCACTAGATCATTAATCAATCATTTTTCCATGACCGAGTTAAAATAGTGTAGAAAATGTCATTTTATTATCTTTTGTGGTAGAAAAGTACTTTTGTTAAATTGAATGGCAGAAAAGTACTTTTGTTAAATTGAATGGCAGAATAGTTTTTTCGTTTAGTATGACATATTTCCTCTAAAATTAATTTTTTAAAAATAATTGACTAAAATAGAAAAATCGTGTAAAGTTTGCCTTTTTTTTTTTTTTAAATAATTAAATATGGTTGGATTTTGACATTTCTTATATATTTTTCTCATCCACATTTATCAAAAAAAAAAAAGATAGTTATGATTTAATTGCACCGTGCAACTCGTGGTACTTGGCGGTGAGGACATTGTACGTTTCATTTGTTGGTTTCCACCACTGAATTGACGAAAATGTCCTCGAGGTACAAGTCTCACTTGCACGTCTTTGGAGCAACCGAAGGGCATTCCAAGGCATCGCCACTTTAACCGTGATGACAGTATATGTTTCTTTATCCAACAATGGATCCAATTCCACATCGGCTAGAGAGAGAAAGAGAGAATCTGGAAACTGGAGAAACTGTTTGCAAGATGCCACCAAATCAAGAAAACGACGCTGTATATTCTTGAGCCCACATTATGCTTCTTTCTCCCTATATATACCTCCTCCCTATTCTTTATCTGTATCCCATTTCTCAGCAGAGCGCCACTCAAGGTATCGTGTTTCTGATTCTTTTTGTTTAATTTGTGTCTCTGTTTTCAGTGCTTTGGTTTGTTTTGAGGTTTTGGTTCTTGGTGTTTTGTTTGCTGTGAATGTGAAATGCTCTGTTTTGGGATTTGTGGTTCTATTGGTTGGTTTGTTGGAGGCGTGATTTGGATGAATCTTGGAGTTTTAATGGGGTTTGAACTTTGAAAGATTGTAACTTGTGGAAAAAGATTAATGGGTTTTTCTGGGTTTTTTATTTTGAGTTTGGATTTTCATGTTCTTGGTTTTGACTTTCTGTTCCAATGTGTACTGATTAGTTTTGTGGGTGTGGTTTTGTTAATGCGAGAGTCATTTAATTTCTTGATGGTGATTGAATTTGCTAAGGGAAAATAATTCTTCTTTTCTTTTTCTTGAGCCTGTTTTTCTTGGAATTGTGCCCTTTTACTGCTTTTCCAAATCCAATGAGTATTGAAGAATATAATTGAGCTTTAATGGTGTAATGTTAAAAGGCAACAAAGACTTCTTATTTATCTAAAAATAAAGAAAGCTTTAAGTAATGCAACCATGAATCTCATGGAGAGTTAAGAAGTGTAGATTGCTTCAACCTATGCTATAGATTTATGGGACTATGCCATTGTTCCTTCGTTCTGTAACTGATTTCTCCTTTAACATATCTGCCGTTGGATTTCTTCCCATTATTGTCCTCTGAATGATGAAGTTTGGATTAGATTATATTTCAGATACATCATTTATTTTCTGGATTTCGGGTTTTATTATTTTCGTTCTGTGTAACCAGATTGAGAAAGAGTGTAGTGTGTTCAATATTCGAGCGAATCTTGTATATTGTTCCACTCATTTCAGTAGACTTTATACAAGCATTTTCGTGTTGCTTCCACCTCAAAACATAGCACTTTTTACTTGCTTTTGAAAAGTAAGGTTGCTTGTTTTATACAAACAGTTTGTTAGCAAACTCATGGAACAATTAAATGAGGTTTTATTGTCCCCGGGCATCTGACTGGGATAGTTTAATGTGTAGAAATTTGTGACCAAACATCAGGAATAGTTGTGAAGCGTCTAAATCGAGCAAATGAGTGAATTGAAAAGTAAATGGTTTTCATGTTAGCACTCTGACTAAACAACCATTTTGTATGTTTAGAGATTCATAGAATTAGTTGGTTGCTTTATTCAAGGTTAATGCCTAATGGTCCTCTATTCAAGACACGATGCAAGTTGATGGTAGAAGTTCATGTTGCAATGAGAATAGACCTTCTGATACTTCTAAATCTCTCGATGAGCAGAAGAAACCAGCAGAGAATAGCGCGAGCACCTCGGAATTCGTCAATCATGGTTAGCCTTGCAACTCTTTTTATCTGTTAGAAGAGAAGAATATGTACAAATCTAAAGTAAAGAGATTTATATAAGCCTTGCAACTCTTTTATCTGTTAGAAGAAAAGACTGTACAATTCTAAAGTAAAAAAGATTTATATAAGCCTTGCAACTCTTTTATCTATTAGAAGAAAAGAATATGTACAAATCTAAAGTAAAAGAGATTTATATGTTGTGTAGCTGCAAATGCATGGGAAGAAAACAGAAGAAAATGGATAGGAGAATTATCTCAGAGGTCTCACCAAATGCAAAAGGATCCAATTATAAGGTACTATAAACAATCTTCTTTTATCATTTGCTCAACGGAAATCTTAAGTCGCATTTGATGTTAGCATGTTGAAATATCTTGATTCTCTTAGAAATTTCTTTATATGCTTGAATATGTACATGAACAACTCCTCTTGGATGGATGTATTTGAGTCCGGATTTGAAATTCATAGCAGTAAATCCATTTGTGGTTTAATACGAATTTGAAATTCATCATGTTCTTTTTAAAGTAATTTTTGGTAACATGAGTGGATTTGATGCGAACACAAATGTTGCAGGAATATTTCCATGAAACGCTCAATGGAGCTAACAAAAGTGAATGCACAGTTTACTGCACAGATTGAAATATAGTTTGTTATAATTTCAACACTACATTTTGATGCTTTATTATTTGCTCTTGCAGCTGGTCCACGACGTATGAAGAACTGCTCTCGACTAATGATCCCTTTCCTAAGCCAATTCCTTTAACCGTAAGTTAACTCTAAGCCGTATGCACCATCAATCAATATACAAACAAACACGAGAACATCTCATTTTGGGGTACACAGTGCACTCATTAGATGGATTTATCGACCTTTTTTTTGCAGGAGATGGTAGATTTTTTGGTTGATATCTGGCATGATGAGGGCCTTTTTGATTAGATAATCTTATAGCAGCTACCATCTTATACCGAAATAATCATGCAACGTGTGTATATATACGTGTAGAGCTTCTCATTCTTGAATAAGAACCGTAGATTTCCGTATAGCTTATTGTACTATGATGCAGCGAAAAATGTGATCCAATATCATAGTTGTTAGTATCCTCTGTTTTAGACTGTAGAAGAGCTGACAACTGAATTTGTATGAACACAAATGTGTAGTACACATGAATGAATTCTTACCACTCTTACTATGCTTCTTGTGAATGACTAGGATTACCAAGTTTCTCGTTAGAAAACGATGTTTTATTTTATCAGTGTATGCGTGTATCGTTTACATATGAGGTGAAGTAGAGTAGCGGCAATGGATGAGATACTCAAATTTGAAATAAATGAAAGGTAAACAAAACGACATCGTTTTACACTCCATAGACTGTGCAACCCTAATCAATAAGATCGAAACGGAAAACACTTTCTTTTCATGAATCTTGAGATTTTGAGATCCTTTTGATTTTATCTTTACACTCTATTGAATGCTCCCTCCGTCCCCCTTATCTTTGCCACGGTTTGACCGCACGGAGTTTAAGAAAAAACTGCTGACTTTGATGTGATGTGTTATTTTAATGTTTTTGAGTGGCAATTTTATAATTAATGTGTGTTTTTTGAGTGCAAAAGTTGTAAAATGAAAGAAATAGAAAGGTAAGAGAGTAAATTTTTCTTTGCCATTTTTTGGCTGACAAAGTTAGCTGGGACAAACAAAAAAGGAAAATAGGCAAAGTTAGCAGGGACGGAGGGAGTACAATTTTTCTTCAGAAAAACTCAGGTGCAAATTTCGCACCATGCGAGGGGCATACTTATATGGTAGAAAATACGTTAAGCTGTAAAAGACATACTTATAGAACTCATGTTTATATATGTAAAAATATATATATAAAAGACATACTTATATCTTTAAAAGATATACTTGAATTTCATCGCAAGGGAGATGATCTCACAAGAGGTCAACTCAAATTTTCTTTTATTTTCTTAAAAATCCTTTTGTATTGAACGTTGAGTGAAGAAAATAATTCAAATTGTAAAATAAATATAAATTCGTATTTATTTTGTTATATCTGAAAGTTGGTGCCAATTTGCAATTTTATGAAAGTTGCTGGGTATTTTTGCAATATAAGCCTTTATTTTTGGGATATGGTACTATACCTTGGAAAGGGGGAAACGTAGAAAGCAAGTGTAGTGTGAAATTGCTAGGACGATGAATTGCTTGTCGCCAACTTCTCTCTTCGTCTTTCTTCTTCTCCTCGTAGCCTCGCCGATCGCCTCCGTCGTCGCCTTGCTCCGTGCGCCGCCAAATCTGCCGTTCATTTCGGCTGAGAATCTGATTCGCGAACTCAACTTGTTCCCCAATCAACCGATTAACATTGTCGATGGCGATGATTCCTTCGCCGACGCTGCTCCGAAGGTCGTCGAGAGGCCGTTTAAGTTGCCGAATTTGGTCGATGCTAGCGGTGTTTCAGCTGAGGAATTAGGTCACCATGCCGGTTACTATAAGATTCAGCATTCTCATGACGCCAGGTTAATTTCGGATGATAATGGTTTAGAGGTTTTCTCGTCTTAGTTTTTGATTATTTTGTTGGATAATTGGTATTGGTTGCCAATTAATCGCACTATGAGCATGTTAGTGAGTTTTGTGCATTTTTATGGAAGGTCATGGTAGTTTATTTTTGGTAAATTATCTGTATGTACCTTGTTTATCGGAATTCGGCAATGTCTTTAGTCCTTACTGCTTTGTATGAAGCTAGGGCTTGTCTTTCTTTGACTATGTTTATATTACTGTACTATATTTCAAGTTTATTGGGGTTCTCCACTAACTATAATCTTGATCTGACAAGCTGGTCTTATGTTGTTGGCATTAATTTTACGCAAGGTGAACTTACTCTCGAAGTTAAGTTGGATACTCTTACTTCTTTTATTTCCATCACCTAGCTGAAATTTTATAACTATTACAACCTATTAAAAAGTAAAGCACCTATGGCCATATATATGCGTCGCTAATGTTCTTGATCCTGAGGTCGTCCCATGACCTGATGACAATTCAGGAGCTGTATTTCGACTTACATATGTAGGCGATATGTATGTCTTAACTGAAATGTGCACTATTTGTTCTGTAAATGAATGATGCTATAACAGTTTATACTCTTAAAGTTTGAGATAAGCGAGTTCCCTATTGAGGCATTTTGTTCTTTTAGCCTTTGGTACTCTGATTAACCTGGTGAGTCAATGGAGGCTATACTGATTACTGCTGATCATTATTGCAGGATGTTTTACTTTTTCTTCAAATCACGAAATAGCAAGAAGGACCCTGTTGTCATCTGGTTGACTGGTGGGCCAGGTTGCAGCAGTGAGATGGCTCTTTTCTATGAAAATGGGCCTTTCACTATTGCTAATAATCTATCTCTTCTGTGGAATGAGTATGGATGGGATCAGGTAATGTATCCCAAGTTATTCAATATGGTGGCAAAAATATATAGCATGTACTGGGATGTTATAAACTCTTGCATTGCTAACCTTTTATCACTATGTTTGCTGCAATGCTGTTAAACATTAATAAGTTGTGTTGTGCTATGAGATTATTGGTGCCATATGTGAGTTTTTTTTTTTGCTGGATTTGGATTTTGTAGTTTGTTGATTTTCTTTTCACTTGTCAATTTTTGAAACCGGTGCCATTGATAGTATTTGACTCTGGTATTATTCTCTAATGACTTTGCAGGTTTCAAATATTTTATTTGTTGATCAACCTATTGGAACTGGCTTTAGCTATAGTACCGATAGACGTGATATTCGCCATAATGAGAAGGGTGTCAGTGATGATTTATATGAATTTTTACAGGTCAGATTTGTCATTTTGTTTACGTTTTGCACTCTCCAATGGGGGAACATGTATGGCTATTACCTAATGACTGCAAAGTAAGAGACCAAGCATGGTCATTTCTGTCTTACTGGTTGAAGGAATCAGGGTGTCAAGTTCACAATGTGATATAAGATTATCTGTTTTTACCCTAATGTATACTTTCTATTTGCTCTGTGGCATGCTTCGATAAACGATTGTGCAAAGAAAATCAGTTTACTGGTGGGTATCTAGCTAGTTATCGTAGAAACTTAATGTGAAATATTGTATGAGGTTTTGAAACATCATTATTCTTAAAAGCTCACTTTGATATTTAATTTAAGTAATGTGAAGAAAACGGCCTAACCAATTTTTTATATTGTCCTAATGAAACCAATAAAAATAAAATTGATAGGAGCCTATTAACGCAATTATGTATTTCTATATTACATATGTATAGATAGATGAGAGTGTATTGCCCATCTGTTGCAGGCTCACTTTTGTCTTATAATGGTTATTGTTTCCAATCTATATCAGTCTTTTGTATGATGCATATCTCAAATTTAGGTGCCTTTTTTACAAATTATAGAATGTGGTGATGATGATTCGACACTAGGAAAGATAAAAAAGTTTGCTATGTATTCAAATAGATGGAGTTCTAACTGCTCAATAATCTTTTGTGTAGGCTTTCTTTAAAGAGCATCCTGAGCTGGTGGAGAATGATTTTTTCATTACTGGAGAGTCGTATGCTGGACATTATATTCCTGCTTTTGCTGCTCGTGTCCACCAAGGAAACAAAGGAAAAGAAGGAGTCCATGTAAACCTGAAGGTATTTCTCAATAGCCAATACATAAGGTTGAGCATCTTTGTATGCCTGTGCTGCTCTTCTTATATGAAGTAACCACACAGGGATTTGCTATTGGAAATGGTCTCACTGATCCAGCAATCCAGTATGGTGCATATGCTGATTATGCTCTTGATATGGGAATAATAAAGCAAACTGAGCATGACCGTATCAACAAGGTGTTGCCTCTCTGTGAAGCTGCTGTGAAGCTTTGTGGTAACTTTACATCTCTTGTTGCATATCCTTTTTTATTATTTTTGTTTCCTGTACCATTTTTTGTCTTGTATGCATATTCATTTCATTTGTTGTTAGTCATCACTAGCAACAAATTGCCAGTATACTTATCTGCTTGTCATCCGGGCTCTGTGGATAAAGCTGCCAGATAGTTTTAATGTTTTTCATTTGACTTGTTTCAGGCACTGATGGGACATTATCTTGCATGGCAGCCTATTTTGTGTGCAACACCATATTCAGTTCTATTATATCACATGCTGGTGATGTGAATGTAAGAATCTTATAACTTGTCTGTGTATGGCTAACATGAGCGTCATCAAAGTTGAGATCTAAATTCTGGGTTTTCTCCTAGTAAGGAGCTCTTGATTTTTGATTCCAGACAATCTCTGGTTTTTTGCATATAGGAGTAGTAAAAAACATATCGTTCATTGCTTGCATCTGTAATAGATGGCACTATAATTATCAATGAAACGTTGATGTGGAGCATCAGCTTCATAATGTGAGACTAGCAAAAAGCACACTCCTCGTTTCCATCTTGCATGTAGTATTGGTGCTTATTATGATGTTATCTACCTTAAAGAGTTGAGGTATCCCACAATGTCTCACTCCTTTTTTGCCTTGCAGTATTATGATATCAGAAAGAAGTGTATTGGCAGCCTATGCTATGACTTCTCAAACTTGGAGAAATACCTCAACCAGAAGTCAGTCAGGAATGCACTTGGAGTTGGAGATATAGAGTTTGTATCATGTAGTCCTACTGTTTACCAGGCCATGCTTATGGATTGGATGAGAAATCTTGAAGCTGGTATTCCTGCCTTACTTGAGGATGGAATAAAGCTGCTGGTGTACGCTGGAGAATACGACTTAATCTGCAACTGGCTCGGTAAGTCTAGTTTATTCTTACATCCAAGTATTATTGTATTTTTTCTCTCAGGAAACATAATTAGCATCCAAATTAAGTTTCATCAAAGTTTAACGACAAATTCTGTTATCCTTTATATTGAACAGGTAATTCAAGATGGGTCCACGCAATGGAGTGGAGTGGTCGGAAAGAGTTCGTGTCATCTCCTGAAGTACCTTTTGAAGTTAACGGTTCTGAAGCAGGATTGTTGACAAGCCATGGACCTCTTAGTTTCTTAAAGGTCTGTGTTTGTTAATTTCTAACTCTGTTTCCATCACTCTCTTTAATTTTTCCTAATAAATTCATTATGAAAAACAGGTACATGATGCTGGACACATGGTTCCCATGGATCAGCCTAAAGCTGCGCTGGAGATGCTGAAGAGGTGGATGGAGGGTTCACTCTCAGAATCGACAGCCGAACCAGAAAACCTGGTTTCTTCGATGTGATTGCAAGGTTGGTCTTGCACTGAAAAATATATGTAAATAAGCTATTATGACTGATATGGTATGGTCTCTTGTGATAACTCCAAAGTTGATTTCATGAACGAATCCTGATTCACCCTTCAATGTAATTGCTTTTGTACTTCAATACTTGATTGGTGGTTCTAAAGATGCCCATAGATAGGCTGTTTTACCTTTTAAAAAAAAGGAGGTTTTCAATGCTTATTAACTTGAGCAATATTCAAGTGTACTCTCTATGCTTTGATGTCATATTCATTTCCTTTACGTTGATCGAAAGGAATTTCTTAAATTTTTTTTTTGCAACGTTTGGACGATCAATTGAATTGATAAGGCGGCCGCAGCCCATCAACTTGAGGTTGATGGTTCTCTGTTCCCTGGATGATGGTTTTATCTTTGTTGTCTCTTTGTGCCCTTATTATTTCAATATTCAATTATTTCAATGTCAAATCAGCTGTTCAACTTTGGCTATTCTACACTTGCATTATCTAATTTGATCGCCGACAATACATGCATGTCCACATACCCACTAAATATAGGAAACCCTGTGTTCAATTTGGACATCTATATGGTTCTTTTTTCTTTTTTTTTTCTTACTTTGTTGTTACTTTTATTTTTTAATTTCTTCTTTGGACTATCCTGCCCCGTGATTATTGATTGAATGTAGCCTACACCTGGGGATTTCAGATGTTTGACAAATTCCCGCAGTGAAACATGTCTCGTCTCTTTTTAACATTCAAATCTACGTCACATGTATATTATTGATGTCGTTTAGAGATGATTTCTTGAAGCAAACATGCCTTGCCTTTGATTTACAGCCCTGAAACTAATTGAATCGTGTATAGTATTAAAAGTTAGTCGAAGATTTGTTCTCTTACATCAATGTTCTGTACTCAGGCCAACTATAACTGCTTATACTGGTCGAAAGTAGGTTATTATTGGATACATGCGATGAAATGTGATCAGATTTTACAGACTGTTAACCTAAAGCAACTCTCCTTGTTTCAGTTTGGGATCGGAAACTCTGGAGTTGGGACATGCTGCTTTTGATGGTGGAGAAGTTGCTAGCAGGTAAGAAGAGATGTTTAGGTTGGTGAAGTATTATCTGGAAACAACAAAACATGTGTAAAAAAAGTCGTCCTATTATCCACGTATAAACATGTCACGCTTTGTGGTTGTGGGTACGTTCGTGCTTGGTCTCGTGGCATGGATGTTGTTGGTATTTCACGCAATCAGTGTTACTATCCTAATAACAAACAACTTCACGTGCTCCCAGGAAATAATGTTTATGTTGTGCGGACATCACTACTGTTTACCCTAATAACCACAAACTTTAGACCCAAACAAAAAATGAAAAGGCTCTGCAGCAAATAGCAATTAAGATCAATAAAGATTGTGTTTGCTCTCCACCACAAATAAATATTCTTAGAGTAGGTCTTATGTGAGACTGTTTCATAGATCTTCTTGTGTGAGACGGGTCAACCCATAACCCATTCTTAACAATTCATATTGAAATTTGTAAAAATGAATTCAGCACATGGGTAATAAGGATCCGTCTCACGGAAACTATCCGTGAGATCGTCTCACATGAGTTCTAGTGATATTCTTATCGAAATTTGGATTGTGGGATTCGAAATTCTTCATAGTAAATCCATATGTGATGTTTTACTATAAGAGTGTGTCTGAGGTAGATATTATGCATGACCATGTTAGATCAAAATAAAGTCACTTATAAAATGGTACCGGTAAGATACAGACACCTCTCTCTCTCTCTTCCCCCAACACACACACAATATTTATATGGTTTTGTTGAGATCGAAAAAGGGTGGTTCGTGAGAGTTAAGCCATTCCTCCACCATGTTAGTTGCTTCACTAGTGGACCTCCAACCTACCTACCCTCCACATCTTTGCCTTCTCTTTCTACCCAAATGATTCTGGGTTTCATCCAAACTTTTTTTTCTTCATCATAAAAAGTAACATCTAATATACGGTTTCACTATTGTTAAACATTTTTCCGTATCATACTACGGTGTTTTTCTAATCTGATAAAGCTATATTGAAAATCATAATACTTATAAGATCAAAATCAGATAATTCCATAGTTTTGATACGAATAATAATTTCAATTCGAAAATATAAAATTTTGATGTAACAATATCATCATAATAACCTAACTAGAGAAACTAGTTTCCCTCTTTGAGTATGTGTAGTTTATTCAAAGGCATTTAAATTTCAGAAAATATATTTACATACATTATTCAAAGTTAATTTTCGAAATTCCTTTTTCCACATCAACTAGTTCCTATTAACAAGTTTAACTTATTATATTGGGTTTGACAGCAAATATAAAAATAAGAGCAAATGCAATTAAATATCCACTTTATTAAAAAATGGGACAAAAATAATCATGCTTATATATTAACACTTTTGTTAAAAAGTGGGCAAAAAATTTCCACTTTTGATTTTGAAAAGAATCAAAAAGTGGGCTGATTTGACACACCTGAAATCAGTGTTCCCTATGCCAACTTTTATGTGTTATATATGTTTATAATATTTATATATTGAATGAGGTTATGTCAAGTGTAAAGTTGGTCTTATATCACATGTTCAAACAATTGCTTACACACGAAAAGCGATGTGATATAAGGCTGGAAAATGAAGTTTTTTTTCAACTTTCACGTGTAAAAGAGACAAGAAAAGTGAATAAATACTCCCTCCGTCCCCACTTATTTTGCCTACTTTGACCGGCACGGATCTTAAGAAAAAACTGTTTGACTTTGATGTGATGTGTTATTTTAATATTTTTGAGTGGCAATTTTGTAATTAATGTGTGCTTTTTGAGTGTAAAAGTTGTAAAATGAAAGAAATGAAGGGGTAAGGTCGTAAATTTTTTTTGTCATTTTTGGGTTGGCAAAATAAGTTGGGACAAGCAAAAGTGGAAAGTAGGCAAAATAAGGTGGGACGGAGGGAGTATAACATACTACAAATTGGGATAGGATAACACGAAAAGTTTTAGTATAACCTTGATTTCAAGAGTTTTCGTGTAACATTGATTTTTAGAGTTTTCGTGTAACCCTATTTTTAGGTGTTATACGAAAACTATTATATTAATCTTGTTTGTCCCAGTGAAACTATAGCTCAATTTGCTCATTGTGGTCCTAGGTTTGATTCTCACTGGCTCCAGTGTGCCCTTTTTTTTGCCTAAAGGGCTTTTAAAAGCCCGGAATCCAAAACGTGGGCCAATTTTTTTTTGCCAAAAGGGCTTTCAAAAACCCGGAGTCCAAAACGTGGGCCAACGTGGGTTTAACTGAAAAGTTGCTCCAAATTCTGTCATTACTTGACAAGATTCCATTTTGTAGATTGATTTGACAATCTCACACAAATCAAAAGTGGATATTTTTGAGATAAAGAATAGAGTTTAGATTAAATTTGTTTTTGTATTATAATAATGGTTATTTTTATCCCTATTATAGGAAATATGATAGAAATGACTTGTTTCCGGTATAATAATGTGTGCACTTGTGTGTCCGTTGAAATATCAATCAATCAACTCCACTGCAATTTCGATCCATCTGTATCTTTCTTGACTATGCATGAATCTACATAAAATCTGACCTATTTTTTCTTACTCGAAATTAAAATTATTCAAATTGATATTTGGTGGGTCTCAAATTATGTAACCTATTACGATTGTTACAAACTAAAGTTGGACTTCAACAAAATCCACATCATATTATTATACACATCTATATACTGATCAATTGAAATATAAAAAATCCTAGACATAATTAAAAACATAAAAAAGTAGTACAAAAACTCATATGAGACGGTCTCACGGATAGTTTTCGTGAGACGGATCCTTATTACCCATGGATTGAACTCATATCCACAATTTTTCATATGAATTGCTAAGTGTGGGTCATGGGTTGACCCGTCTCACGAAAAAATATTCGTGAGACGGTCCCACACAAGACTTGCTCAAAAAGTCGATCATCAAATTTGGTGACATGGTTGAAATATACTGATTCAGATCCTCTTGTACCTAAAATATCTGATCTAATTTGTATACTAGATCATGTAACGTGTTATATTGATGTAAAAAAAAGAACTCAAAAATTAATGTGAAATAGTCTCACGGATAGTTTTTGTGAGACGGATTTTATTACCCATGAATTGAACCTATATCCACAAATTTTCATATGAATTCTAAGTGTGGGTTATGGGTTGACCGTCTCACGAAAAAATATTCGTGAGACGGTCGCACACAAGATCTATTCAAAAAAAAAAAAAAAAACGTTTACAACCAACAATTAAATTGAAAAAAAAAAAATCGTTCATTCAAAACTACATAGTTTTGATCACAAGTGAGGTGTAGATGATCCGGTCTCAATATATCCTACCCCACTTCATGTTATCGTTGATTACATTTTGATGAAATTTTGTGACTAACAAATAGTAATTAATTATATGATTTAATTAAAATTTTGTTAGATGTGGATCCTGTTCTCCGAAAATCTTTCTAATAAGTTTTGGTGAGATCGTCTTACAAATTATTTTCTTGACATGGGCCAATCCACAGTTCACATATATAAATATGTGAAAATGACTTTTGATAGTGGATATAAATTAGATCTGCTTAACAAAAACTATCCGCACAACGATCTCACAACAAATTTGTGAAATCTTTTTAATCTTTGATCTGACAGTGAATCGAATATGTAGAATTGAGATGAGTTAGTATGTTTGTATTGAGGTGACCATCAACAATTTGTCTGCACTTAATTTTTAACATATATTTGATGGTTCCTAAGATAATTGAAGCCACATGATGTAATAAATATACAACCATGAAACAACTCCTAGACTAGGTTTTCTTCTGCCCTCAATTTTGTTTTCTTTCATTTTGGTTTTGTTATGGTAGACATCATCACGTGGTTTTGAGCTCAATTTTGTCACTACTCCAACTAGGATATATCATAAACCTTAAATATTATTTTAGTCACGATTGTTTATCCACAGTTCATATTTTAAGAACTTTCAATATCGTCTAATTATAACCCACCTAACAATTCATATATAATTTATGAGAGTGTGTTGAATTTATAAATTTAAAAGATTTGTCTTATGAAAATTATCCCTGACACATTCTCATGTGAAGTGAATTTTTATGTCAAAAAAAGAATAAGAAAAGAAAACTTAAGATTACGATAGTAGATCGAACTAAGTTGTTTTTAGGGTGTGTTTGGCTGGAGCATGGGTGGATTTGCAAGTTTGTACTTGAGATTTGAGTGGATTTTGTATATAGGTGGCTTTTGAAAATTTTGTGTTTACATTAAAATTATGTATGGTAGGATCATAATTAAAATATCATTATCGCATTGGAATTTTAGAAAACATAAATAATTTTTATGGAATTATTATAGAAAAAGTAGATATATTTCTTTGAATATATATGAAAAATAGTGTACCCCTACATAACAAATAAGGATTGAGATTTTGCTAATCCAAAAGATGGATTGGAGATTTTGTTAAGTTTGAATTTGAGATTTGAGTGGATTTTGCCATAAAATAAATTTTGAAAACTTTGTGTTTGTTTTGAGATTATATAGAATAAGATTATTATTAAAATGTCACTATTGCATTGAAAATTATATATATAAAAAAGTAGATATATTTTTGGTAATTATAGAAAAAATAGTTTTTTATATTATAAGTTGTAAAAAAAAAGGTAGTGTAGAGATAGTTTTGCAAAATCCCTCCACATCTCATAACAAATAAGGATTGAAATTTGAGTGAGAATTGTGTGAGACCGTCTCACGGATCCCATTTCGTGAGACGGGTCAACCCGACCCGATCAACGGTCAATGGTCAATGCCGGTCAACGGTCGATCAACACCGGTCAACGGTTGGTCAACGCCGTTGACCAAAAAGTATTACATGTTATGCATAAAAGTATTATATGTCATATATAAAAGTATTACATTCATAATGTAATACTGTTATTCTACTCACATAATACTTTTATGTGTATCATGTGATACTTTAAATTAGTATTACGTACTACATATAAAAGTATTACATGATATATATAAAAGTATTACTTGTTTATTTCAATAGTATTACATGTTGCACACAAAAGTATTACATTATGAGAGTATTACTTGTTGATTTCAATAATATTACATGTTGTACATAAAAGTATTACATTTGAGTATTAGACAATATTTTTCTATATATCATATAATACTTCATAGTATTACATGATATACGTAAAAATATTACTTGTTGATTTCAATAGTATTACATGTTACACATAAAAGTATCACATGATGTATATAAAAATATTACTTATTGATTTTAATAGTATTACATGTTACACATATAAGTATAACATGTTGCACATAAAAATATTGCATGATGTTATGTTTTTATAATGTAATAATACTTTTGTGTGTATTAGATAATATATTTTTATATATCATTTAATACTTCATAATGTAATACTTTCATGTATATTAGGTGATACTTTTCTATAGATCGGATAATACTTTTGTTTTATATACACGTAAAAGTATTACTTGTTGATTTCAATAGTATTACATGTTACACATAAAAGTATCACATGATGTATATAAAAATATTACTTGTTGATTTTAATAGTATTACATGTTACACATATAAGTATAACATGTTGCACATAAAAATATTGCATGATGTTATGTTCTTATAATATAATAATATTTTTGTGTGTATTAGATAATATATTTTTATATATCACTTAATACTTCATAATGTAGTACTTTCATGTATATTAGGTGATACTTTTCTATAGATCGGATAATACTTTTGTATTATATACATATAATGTATAATATATTACAAAAGTATTAGATGATATATATAAAAATATTACCTACTACACATAAAAGTATTACATATTTTCATACACTCTAACCAAATCCAAAATAATACTATTTTACAAAAGTATTACATAGTATATTAAAAAGTAATACCTAAAACACACAAAAGTATTACATAATTTCTCAAAACTTTGTCACACATGATACACATAAAAGTATTACCTTATAAAAGTAAAAGTATTACATTTATAATGTAATACTTTTCATGTATGTTGTACTACTTTTACATATAATATGTACTCCCTCCGTCCCACCTTATTTTGCCTACTTTCCACTTTTGCTTGTCCCAATTTATTTTGCCTACTTTCCTAATTAAAGTGAAAAATGCATCAACTTAAACATCCAATCAACAGTCAACTGTATTTTCTTAGGAACCGTGCCGGTCAAAGTAGGCAAAATAAGAGGGGACGGAGGGAGTAATACTTTTGGTCAACGGAGTTGACCGACCGTTGACCAACCATTGACTGGCTTTGACTTTTGACCGTTGACTTTTGACTATTGACCCATTGACTTTGACTTTAACCGGGTTGGGTTGACCCGTCTCACGGAATGGGATCCGTGAGATGGTCTCATACAAGAATTTGCCTTGAAATTTTGGTAATTCCATATCTAAGGATTGAGATTTTGCCCATCCCAAATTCGAATAGCCACATCCAAAAGCTGAATTAGGGCATTGGTGGATTTTGCAAGTTTGAATTCGAGATTTGAGTGGGCATGGGGTGGATTTTGAAAATTTTGTCTTTGTTTTGATATTACATAGATTAAGTATATGCTTGTATTGAAAGTCGTAGAAAAAGTGGTAGAGATAGGATTTGCAAAATTCCCTGCATTGGGTAACAAATAAGGATTAAGATTTTGCTAATCCCAGATCTAGGCACATCCCAATAGGTGGATTGGATCAGTTGATGGATTTTGCAAATTTGAATTTGAATGGATTTTGTCATAGGATGAATCTTATATTTTAGGGTCCTTCTGTAGTACACCTTGATGTATTAATACACCAAATTGTCAGTCATTTTTGTCCATTAGATCTGAGGACTTTAAATCCTGACCATTCATTTCTCATTTACCTTTTTTTATCTTTCTTCAATATTTACTGCGATAATTTCTTGTGATTCTCCAAAATGGTATAATGTCATAGATAATGAGTCTAAATCTCCCTTCTCCTAAAATTTCATTTATCAGTCATTATCATCCATAAAATCAAATTCACGTATTCTAGTATTATGCATCGTTCGACGACGATTCATTTTACATTCATATTCGATATATTTTATTGTAATATACGATTGTTACATTAGGGATAACAATGGGGCAGATCGGGCAGGTAGTTAACTACTCAGACCCGCTCCGCGCCTACTACCCCACCCCGCGACCCGCCGTAGGTCAGAAGCTTTCGCCCCATACCCCACCCCGTTCGGGGCAGGTTCGCCTCGCCCGCCCCGTTTAAAAAAAATTGTAATTTTAATATGAATAATTTGAAAAACACCTAATTAATTTTAATTTGAATAATTATTTGATTAAATAATTTGAAATGATGATTTAATTTTACTATTTTACACACCCAACAACAAATTAAAAACATTAGTTTACATGTAATATTACTACTTTAGTCTTATACTTAATTAATTAAAATATGATCCTAAATTACTTATATATTTTCACACACATATACACTTAATTATCATAATATATACATTAATTGAGATTAATGTATATAAACTTAATTATCACAATATATATTATGTATATAAACTTAATTATGTATATTAAAATATATTATGTATTTTATGAATATTTATAAAATGCCCTAAACATTTCTCAAAATTCACCAATAAAATATTATTTTAGATCTTCAAATGTGTGTGTATATATATATATATAATAGACTTTATATCAATAAAATACAAATTCCTCATAATTCTTCTCTCAGTTATATACACAATAGTGCAATGTAAATTATGTGGAAAAATATTCATTTATAGTGTAAAACATTCAATTCAATTGCAATGCATCAACGCATTGCTGTAAATCATCCAAAAATTATTATGCATAGTCCAGTGTGAACGGTTAAAATGATTTGTATCGATTAAAATGGTTTGTATATATTTTTATTTTTGTTAGTATGATGCATTGCAATAACATCACACATACTACGATGCATTGCATTATATCAATTGTGTGATACCATGCAACCAATGTTATGAATTGCATTGCATTATATCACTTGGAATATGCATTGCAAATCATTAATTGTAAGTATAATACATAATATATACAAACTATAATATGCAAATATATACAACATAGATAACATTGGTGAATTAAAATAAAATTTGTGGGACAATATATATACAATTCATAACATTAGTTGCAAGTAATATCCTATGACCCGTTCATATATTGCAAGATAAAATAGAATGTGTTAATGACATCCAAAATTGTGAGGGTAATATGCAATATATACAAACTAGTTTGTATCTTATCAATGACATCATGCAATAGTTAATGACATTCAAATGTATACATTGATAAATTCAAATAAAAATCGTTGGGCAATATACAATTCATAATATTTGTTGCATGGTATCACGCAATGTTAATAACATCCAAAATTGTGAGGTAATATGTAAATATATACAATATATGATGATAATACTTGGTGAATTAAAATAAAAATTGTGGGGCATCTACAATTCATAACTTTGGTTGTAAAACAATATATGGCTCGTTCATATATTGCAATAATTACATTCAAAATTGTGAGGTAATATGTAAATATATAAATTAATATACAATTAAAACATTCGTGAATTAAAATTAAAATTGTGGGGCAATAAACATATTAATATATCTGAAATATATTAAATATTTCAATCTAATGGTTGCAGGGTCAAAATATACAATGCTTGCACATACAATGTTGCACTGTATAACATGGTTAAAATGTATAACATGGTGAAAATGGTTGCAGTGATATGAAATTGTTAAAATAGCATGTAACCAATGTCCCTCTTTAAAAAAAGCATGCAAGGTTATAATGGTTGCACTTACATTAAATTGTTAAAGAGTAAGTCTCTTGTGCATCAGGTGCATGGATCTTAGATCCATGCAACCGGGTCGGATCCGGGTAATCCGACCCGCTTTTTTTTTTTTTCACGCTAACTTTTTTTCAATTTTAGTCACGACTTTTAGTTATGTTAAGAATACATTTATGTAATGTGTAGGAATACCTTTAGGTTACGTTAATGATATCTTTATGCCCAAATTTCATGCATTTACGTTAAGTTAGACATACCTTTAGGTTATGTTAAGAATACCTTTAGGTAATGTTTAGGGATACCTTTAGGTTATGTTAAGGATACCTTTATGCCCAAATTTCATACATTTACTTTACGTCAGACATACCTTTATGCCCAAATTTCATACATTTACTTTACGTCAGACATACCTTTAGGTTACGTTAAGGATACTTATATGTTATGTTAGAAATACCTTATCCATAAGGTAGTTGTGTTACACATTTTGTACACAAAGGTATCTCTAACATAACATAAAAGTATCCTTAACATAACCTAAAGGTATCCTTAATATAATGTAAATGTATGTGACCTTGAGCGAATTCTAAGGGTATCAAATCAGGATTTCAAAGGAACCTAGAATCACGATTTCAAAGGTATCTTTAACATCACCTAAAGGTATTCTTAACATAAACTAAAAGTATGTTTAATATAATCAAAATGTATTCTTAACATAACTAAAGGTATCCTTAACATAACTAAAATGTATTTTTAACATAACGTGGTATGTAACCTAAAATCAGGATTTCAAAGGTATCCTTAACATCACCTCAAGATATTCTTAACATAATCTAAATGTATGCTTAATATAATCAAAATGTATTCTTAACATAGTTAAAGGTATCCTTAACATAACCTAAATGTATGCTTAACATAACTAAAATGTATTCTTAACATAACGTGTTATGTAACCTGGAATCAGGATTTCAAAGGTATCTTTAACATAACTAAAAGGTATCCTTAACATAACTGAAAGGTATCCTTAACATAACTAAAAGGTATCCTTAACGAGCGAATTTGAGCGAATCCGCCTAGGCGCGTGGGAGCGCGTGAGAGCGAGTGGGACGCGCGGGTCTGGTCAGGTGCATGCATAAAAGTTTTTGTGATTGTTAAAATAGCATGTAATCAATGTCCCATGAATTAGATTTGTTATCATTGATAAAAAAAACACGTAATAAAACTAATTTTATTATGAAATTTATTTTAACTCCATGATCAAAACATATTAGTATATCTCAAATATATTAAATATTTAATTTCAATTCAATCACAATGGTTGTTAATGTTTTATCATTTATTAAATTAGGTATGATCTATGTAAATGAAATAAGTTTGTAACAAAGATTTATATTTTATATAAATGACATTCTACAGCGTACAATTCGTACGACCCAAAATTAAATGTAAAACACACAATGTATTTCATAGCCTAGAATACACAAATCAAGGCATTGCAACCCATTGTCCAAAGGTACCAAAAGTTGTTACACAGCCCATACATATTACAAGCCCACAACTCCTATAGTCCAAAGTTCAAAAAGTTACCTTAAAAAAAATTATTGCAGTAAAAAACCCTAGTGTATTAATACACCAGGTGTACTACAGAATTACCCTATGTTTTAAGATTATATAGGGGATAAGACTATAATTAAAATTGTCACTATCACATTAAAGATTACAGAAAAAGTAGATAATTTTTTTATAGAATTATAGAAAAAGTAAAATAGAGAGTCCATTTACAAAATCCCTTCTAATCCCAAATGTGAATAGACACATCTTAAACCAGGGTTGATAATGAATATATATATATATATATATATATATATATATATACATATATGTTATTTCAATGTTATATTAACCATGATCTGGGTGTAGGATCTAGTAAACATTTTTGTCCCTAAATAAAAGAATAACTTATATTGGGTCCAACCACATGAAAGGTCCCTTCTTGTGACACAATAGTCCAACCTCTTCCTAGCTTCAAGACAATTCCTTTTTTTGTTTTTTCTATGGTTCACTACAAGAAAACTTCCCGACAGCGACGGATTTTAGTGACGGAAAAATTCTGTCACAAATTAGTTACGGAATAGTGACGGATTATTGACAAAAATGCATATCAACTATATTTCTTACGGAATAGTGACAAATTTGTGACGGTAGTTATTCCATCATTAGTTCTGTCAGTATTATACTTGTGATAGAAATTTCCGTCACTAATTTAGTGACAGATGTATTCTGTCAGTATTATACTTGTGACAGAAATTTCCGTCACTAAGTTAGTGACAGATATACATCTGTCACTAACTTAGTGACGGATATAGGTCCGTCATTAATTTATGATGGAATTTTCCGTCACACTTGTAGTGACGGAATTTAAATCTGTCGCTAAAGTTTAGTGACAAATATGATTTTGACAGACTGTTTCCGTCACAAATCCATCACTACTACCTGCTAGTGACAGAAATTCTGATTTTAGTGACAGATTTTTCTGTCACTGTCGGGCAGTTTTCTTGTAGTGGTACTATTGGAGGTGAATTTATAATTCCTTTTGCTTTCTCTTTCTTGATCTCCCCATTATTTCAATTAAAAAATTAGTTTATTTTGTTTTAAACATTACTTAGCCTTGCAATTGGAATGCTCTATATATTTAATAGAATACAAAAACTTATATGAGACGGTTTTACAGATAGTTTTTGTTTTTGTGAGAGGGTCCTTTTTACCCATCACCCAAATCAATGTCCATAAATTTATATGTAAGGCAAAAACTTATATACCCCTGGGCACATAGGGGCACGGATTCAGGTGTTATATACATGCTCTTCAGGTGTTATATATATACTCTATATGTATTATGTTTTTGGGTGTTATAAATATACTCTACAGGTATCATATGTATATAAGAGTATACATGTGATACCTGAAGAGTATATACATGATACCTGTAAGGTATATATTTAACACTATATGATAATTAATTTGGGGGCACCGTGCCCCTGGGGCACACAAGTGTAACTCTATATGTAATTATAGATTTCCCACATAAAATGATTCGTGAGATGACCTTACATAATACTTATCCTTTGATTAATTACATCGACACCAAATAAAATATTTTGCGATCTCGTATTATTATCCATTATAATAACATGCTATTCTCAAATTAGTTTCTTATATATAGATCAAATCAAGTCTGATAAAATCCATCTCAAATCCTTTCCCTCCCAAAAGTTTGATGAGAAAATGACTATCCCTTGCATGATCAAAAACCAAGCCTCCATTCCTCACCACACCAAAAAGCAAAAAACCCCTCAAAAAAGCCCTTTGATCTTCGATGCGACGTCGTTTCTTGATCAATCCCACATCCCCCCGCAGTTCATATGGCCGGACCATGAGAAGCCCTCCATTGCCACGCCGGATCTCCACGCTCCGGTGATCAACCTATCCGGCTTCCTCGCCGGAGAACCTGCCGCCTCGGCTGAGGCGGCGGAGCTGATCGGCGAGTCGTGCCGGAGCCATGGCTTCTTCGTGGTGATGAACCATGGCGTCGATGGCGGGCTTATAGCCGAGGCTCATCGTTGCTTGGATGAGTTCTTTGGGCAGCCATTGGAGGAGAAGAAAAGGGCTGAGAGAAAAGCTGGTGAGCATTGTGGCTATGCTAGCAGCTTCATTGGAAGATTCTCCACCAATCTGCCATGGAAGGAAACTCTCTCCTTTGAGTTTTCTGCAGAGAAAAGCTCTTCTCATTGTGTTGAACACTATTTTTGCAAGAATTTGGGCCCAGATTTTGCACACTTTGGGTATGTATTTCATGCATCATGCATGTGTTATATCATTCTTGAAAATACTTTTGATGCATGGTTAATACAGATCTTCTTAATTTAGGCACGTGTTTAAATTTATGTTATTAGCATAGGCCGTAAGTGGAGGAATATGATATATAGTACAAAATTGAAATATGATATTGAATAAAAGATTTTGAATAATGATAATATTTAAACGGAGAGAGAGAGAGAGAGAGAGAATACCCTAATTAAATGATCCATTTGTTTCTAGTCTTTTGTGATGTCAACTTTTTGATTGTTAGATTGTATAGTTATATATATACTATCAAAATCATCATCATTTCAATAAATTTAATTGTGTGCAGGAGAGTCTACCAAGACTATTGTTGTGCAATGAGCGCACTTGCACTGAGGATTATGGAGCTCTTGGCCATAAGTTTAGGCATAGATCGTACTCATTTCAAGGAGTTCTTTAAAGATAACGAATCAATTATGAGACTAAATTACTATCCTCCGTGCCAGAAGCCGGAGCAAACCCTAGGCACGGGGCCTCATTGTGATCCGACATCCTTAACCATCCTACATCAAGACAACATTAGTGGACTCCAAGTGTTTGTGGACAATGAATGGCAATCGATTCCTCCAAACTCCAATGCATTCGTCGTCAACATAGGTGATACGTTCATGGTGAGTACATTAACAAACATATATATTCAGCTCTATTTCACCATCAACTTAAAATTCGTTCTTTTTACCAGTTTTTGACAATTAATTTTACCCTTTTTCACCCGTATCACCATCAAAATATCTATCATACCATTTTATTTTGTACCAACTGTCCTAACCAAGTGTCTTCGTTTACAATAGGCCCACCATATAATCCAAACATAACTTCTACCACCATATCCCTCGTACTTATCCCTAATGCCCAACCAGTATCATCCAAACTCATATTATACCATCTACGTACTCATACATTTCAGGGTTAAGAAAACAACCCATGTTTTAACTATATATATCGCAAACAAGTTCTAACTTACCTTAATCTAATTCTTCTTCATGATGATGTTTAATTTGTTGGTTGATAACAGGCACTTACAAATGGGAGATACAAGAGTTGTTTGCATAGGGCAGTGGTGAACAGCAAGTGTCCTAGGAAATCCTTGGCTTTCTTTCTTTGTCCTAACAAGGATAAGATTGTGAGCCCACCACCTGAATTGGTGGACTCTAATAATCCAAGATTATATCCTAATTTCACTTGGTCAACCCTTCTTCACTTCACTCAGAACCATTACAGGGCTGATATTAATACCCTCAATTCTTTCTCTCATTGGCTAGCTAGCTCCTCCAACAACAACATGATCATACAAAAACCACTCATTCATTAACTCCTATCATCTTGTCCTAATCATGATCACTTCAACTTGTTAGTTTGTTTATCTTAGTTTCAAGATTGTAATATTTATGTTACATGATGTCTTTAATTACCCTAAATTGAAGTGCTTAATTTGCATTAATGATGGAGGATTACATGTTTAATTATATATAATTAACCCATGTTGAGAATATTGATATTAATGGTAAAGATGTTATTTATATTGATTTTATGAAAATATACTTTATGTTTTCTTGTTTTAATTTCTTATCATGAACTACACGAATGAGGTATCCAATGTAGATAGATGCCTTCTTATAGAGGTCATCTAATTTTGTCCTTTCATCATTTTAGTTTGATCGATGCTTGTTCATCGATCTTTCCCTTCATTTTCGCATCATGTCTTATTCTTTGTTTTATTTCGTGTCTCGTTTTGTTTTTTATGTTTTTCGAATGACATTAGTATCAGTAAATACACATAACATATACTGATAAAATATAAATATTATTTACACAAAGAAAAATAAAATCAAGTACTCAACCTTCTATATGTGAGGGAAAAATCTAAAATCATTCCACCATTAATATCATTTATATATATATTCTAATAAATGAAACTGATGAAATGTGAATATGAATTGAAGAAATGGGTCTGTCTATTAATATTGTTTTAATCTTATGTTTTATGATATTGTGACTATAAACTATCTATTGATAAAATACAAAAGTGAAAGTAAATAGAATAAAACAAGATATACTATACATATGTCTATATCTAATTAGTACACCAATAGATCTTATTTTTGTCATGAGAATCTATATAGCACATGAATATCATCTATAGTAACTCTCTTGTGGGACCCAACTGGTCTATTTGAATTCTTGTTTTATGTGCATGTCTGAAAAAAGATACAAGAAAACCCTGTCTTTATTTGTTCTTAAATGGTTGGATTATGAGAAGAATCTTAAATTCCGCAAATTGCACAAAATGGTCCAAAAGTGTCAATTTTTTTGTATGGCCCTCATTTCTTTGAATTTAATCCAAAATAGGATACGCAATGAGAACAAGAAATCTCTCTCTGTCTTTCTCGTTTTTATCTTTGAATGGCAATGTCACTTCTTTGTGATTACATCAAACCCTATATCTATCTTAATTTTGTATTAGTTTTGTTAATTTATGTTATGTGCATATATATATAATGATATATATATATATATATATAAAAGTAGAATATTCTTTCAAAAATAACTGCAATAAATGTCTCATTTATTAAATATTTCCACATTAAGAAATCATTAATAGCTTTCATTTTATATTTATTAACAAAAAAATAAATAAATATTAATATTTAAGACATTTAATTTTATATTTTATATAGAAATTCAAAAGAAAAAATAATTAGATAAATCAATCTATATATATTTATATACTATAATAATAGAGGAAAAGTTTGAGATATTTATAGAAATACCAATTTCTCAACAAAAAGTGTCACTTCAACAATCTTTTTATTTTTTGTATTTTTTATTATTTAATTCATTCAATTTATAATATAAATATTGTATTAGTTTACTCTTATTTTATTAATATTAATTAAGTTAATTTTTATTGAATAATTTCTTAAATACCAACAATAGATATTGTCCAAACAATAATTTCAATAATAAATATTAATTTGTTGAGGGATAATTTATATTATATTTAATATAAATATAATTAATAAATAAGTGTAACACTAGTAAAGATGTGTGTATATACATACATGTATATATTTAATATGTATTTAGTGTGAAATTTTATGTTATCCTACGTATTTTTTAAATTAATATTCGTAATTGTCCCGTCAACAAAATTTTTTATTTTGCATTTTTTACTATTTATTTCATTTGATTTAATAATAAAAATTGTATTAATTTATTCTCATTTTTTTAATCTTAATTAAATTAAATTTTATTGAATAATTTCTTAAATACCAACAATAGATATCCAAACAATAATTTCAATAATAAAATATTAATTTGCATGGGATAATTTATATCATATTAACAAATATATATAACACTATTGAAGATGTGTGTATACATATAAGTATATATATAATATGTATTTAGTCTGAATTATATGTACTCATCCTAAATATTTTTTAAATTATAAATATCTCATAATCGAATAAAATTTTCACATTTTACTTTACACTTAGGACTTCGTATATTTTTATATGAGAGTGCACATTTTGAATTTAGATGACTCAACTAATTATTTAAATTATATGCTTAGTTTCTAATTATGTTGTTATTATCATGATCACTAATACTATTACATTTCGATATTGTGTTGAGCTTAAGTAATGATCAATGTCGTACTATATCGATTAATTTACGTGATACATATTTGAAATAATTATCTGTCATATTCGATGTTAAATGATATTAATTATAAAAAAATTATTATTCAATTTATTTTAAAATAAAAGGTTGAAAATATATAATTGACAGTGCTTGCATTAAGTTTCTATATAAAATTTCTAACTTTATTGTTTATTGTTTATATATATACATATTCACACACACATGTATTTAATTTAAGTAATTGAATTTGATTTTTAATTCATGCTTTTTTTATTCTTATAGTATATTTAATTTAAGTGACTTACGATATTAGTTTGTACACAGATGATAGAAAAAAATGCTTCAACGTAGAATCATTGTGTATAAAGTTTTTTAAAAATTTACAAACTGTTAAATTTCCAATTTTGATTTGAAGATCATGATTGATACTTTTGTTTTTAGTATTAATCATAAATTAGTGAATTTGATGTGTATAATATCGATATATTATTGTGAATTGAATGATCTTAAGCAAATTTAGATTTTCTTAGTTATTAAATATTATATTGTCTTCTATATACTAAAATTACTTATACTATATTATCAAATAATTAATATTTGTCAACATTATATCACATACTGCATATCGTGCGGGTGCGGGTGCGGGTGTTTTGTTAATTTATGTTATGTGCATATATATAATGATATAAATTATTAAGTGGTATTATCTGTGAAATTAAAATATGAGAAGATGAATCGCAATTTACTAGAAAAGATACAATGATCTATCTAAATTTGGTTTTCATGAATAATAATTGAATAATTAAAGCACTTCAAAGTATGTAGCATATAAAATAATGTAGTAACTCGCAAAAACTTATATACTCTGGGCACATAGGGGCACAGATCTAGATGTTATATACATGTTCTTCAGGTGTTATATATATACTCTATAGGTGTTATGTTTCTTGGTGTTATAAATATACTCTACATATATCATATGTATATAAGAGTATACATGTGATACCTGAAGAGTATATACATGATAATTGATACCTGTAGAGTATATATTTAACATCATATGATAATTAATTTGGGGGCACCGTGCTCATGAGGCACACAAGTGTCACTCTTAGTTTTAATAATAATAATAATCCTATTCTTTTAGATTGTCGGATAAGAAATTTGAATTTGAAATCTATTCGATCAATTAATACGGTGTGGATAAATTGTTAACAAAAAAAATTATATGAAACGAGTTTACAGATGTTTACTGTGGGACGATGCTATAATCCACAAATAATAACATATGGATCAAAGGATGCAGATTGTGGATTAATTAATCTCATTAATTTTTACTTGAGACGGGTCCGATCAGAAGACACCCCTCTAAAAATTGTTTATGATAATTTGTTGAGCTTCCAACCCATTTTACACAAAATAATATAATTAAGCAATTAACTTTTCTACCATTCAACTTAACAAAAGTATTTTTCTACTACAAAATATAAGAAAGTTACATTTTATACTACATTTTGACAAAGTCTTCCTACAATGATTGAGTAATGATTAAGTAATGATATATAAAATCTAATAATTCATTTAATATGTTTATTTAACAAATGATTTATATTAAAATTTATTTTAATTGAAAATTAAAATTGTCTCGTTTAATTAATGAACTGGCTCGTTTAATTACATAAATTATAGTTAATTATATAAATTAATTGCTCATTTAATTAATTAAATTGATAATTAAAGTGGCTCGTTTAATTAATTAAATTGATGATTAAGTGGCTCGTTTAATTAATTAAATTGATGATTAAGTGGCTCGTTTAATTAATTAAATTGATAATTAAAGTGGCTCTCATTTAATTAAATAAATTGAAAAATAAATGAGGCTCGTTTAATTAATCAAGTTGCTCGTTTAACTGTATAAATTAGACTTAATCAATTTAATTATAAATGGCTCGTTTAATTTGTGAAATTGAAAAATTGAAGTGACTTTTAATTAATTTGAGTGGATCTAATAATTAGTTTGATGTTAAACGAGCAACTAATTTCTTAGCTTGTAAATTATTAATAATGTTAAACGAGCAACTAATAATTAATTTGATGTTAAATGAGCAACTAATTAATAAGAGTCACTCGTTTAATAATTATTATAAACGAGCATTTGTTAAACGAGTGAATAATTAATTCTCATGCATTAATTGTTAAACGAGTAACTAATTGTTAAACGAGCATTTGTTAAACTTAGATCAAGGAATTAAATGCATGAAATTAGTCACTAACTTTAAACGAGTTACAAATGCATTTGTTAAACAAGTTACTAAGTTTAATGCATTAGTTAAATAATTTACAAGCCACTCGTTTAACATTTGTTAATTAATCTTTTAATGCATTAGTTAATTAATTATTTAGACGAGCAACTAATGCAATTAAAAGTTTAAACGAGTGACTAATTTAATGCGTTTAAACGAGTGACTAATTAGTTAGTTAATTAATGCATTAATTTGTTAAACGAGTGGCGGGTAATTAAATGTGCAATTAAACGAGCCATGATAAATGTGCAATCAAATGTGCAATTAAATGTTACATTGCTTCTAATTGGTGGCTTGTTTTGAGTAATGAAATTGATATCTTCGTTATTTGATGCATTTTGGGCTTAATTTCATATTATTTTGTGTTGAAAAACATGCAATGGTGGAATTTTATTTAGATTTCATTATCTTTTTAAGATTTCACATTTTTACTTGATTTGAAAGGAATTTGATAGGTTTTAGCACAAAATGAAAGTCCAATGGAATTTAACGCCAAGTTGGAGTCGAGATAAGGAGTTGATAACGCGCAGTTATGGAAGAAAAATTATATCTTGAGCTCTAGAAGTCCAAATTCAATGTTTTTTGTTTTGTTGGAAAGCTAAGAAGGATTTCTACAACTTTCATGTTGAAAGTTTTCATCAATTCTACCTCTAAGAAAGTAGAATATCACAAGAAGCTGAAAGTCGTGCAAGAATGTCCTGATTTTCGTCTTAACAGGATTCTAGTAAATTGGGAATAACTTGGTGTAGAAAACTGATCTTGGGCTGACGTCAAAGTCTAATTCGAGCTCAAAACGGGTCAAAAAGAGTCTGAAAATCATAATCCGGGTGAGGTCGGGTCTCAATGCATGAGCTGAGTAAACCAACGAAATTCGAAGCATCGACCTGACCTGGGTCGCCTGTGACCCACCCGGGTCATGTGTCTTATGCCCCAAATTTCTGTTTTATTGTCCGATATGGGCCGAGTCATCCGGATTTGGCCGGGCCACATTTCGTTTAGCCGTTTCAAATTTCGTTTCGAATAGAACTCTACTTCAAACCTAATTGTGAGGTATAAATTGGGATTATGTGACTCAAAAAGGAGAGATTCATAGATTAGGAGGCATTCATCCACATCCAATTACACATCCACATCTTGAGAGCAAGAAAGAAATCAAGGGATTGAAGATTCAAGAGTCAAGATGAGCAACCAACGATCACAAATTCAATAAGCTTTTCTTTGATTTATTTGTAGTTTTGATCATGTCGTTTAGTAATTTATTTTGCTTTACGAACATGATTTTTGGCTAGAGATCTTGTGATCTTAGGGCACGAGAGTAGTTCTATGGATTTCTTGTTGAATATTTAGTTTTAATCTTTCCTCTAATTCATGATATTTTATTCATGCTTCCTTGTGTTTATTCCATGTATAAGTTCTGAACAAATTTATGCATGCTCCAATTAATTGGATTGAGATCGAGATAAGATATCTGATTATAGATTTGGGAATGCATGACTCAATTAGATTATCTAAATCGAGAGATTGGTAAATAATTAGGGTGAGAATACGATCTTAGGAGGTTTTAGGAGTTGGTTATTAACTGCGAGGTAGAGATATATATAGACATTAATAATCAATCAGGTTAAGATGCTCGAGAGAGAGGTTAATCTACAATCGTGATTGCTCACATAAAATAATTGAATTTGAGGTTGATTTTTGCTAGATTAGTAAATTTAATTGATTGAAGTTGATTTTTTCTAGATTAGTAATCTTGATTGAAGTACAATGAAATTATTGTCTTAGGGTCCTTATTTGAATCTTGATATTTTCTTGTTTCATATTGTTCCATTTATTTGTTTCTAAACATAGATTAATTGGATTAAGTTCTCTCAATTCGGTCATCTACATAAAGTTAGGTAAATTAATTAGGTAGCTAACATCGTTCTAATTCACTAATCTCTGTGGGATCGACCTTACTCGCCCTATCTATAGTTAACACCGTACACTTGCGGTATAGACTAGAAATATGTCATTGATCATAAATGTGCAATTAAACGAGCCATGATAAATATGCAATCAAATGTGCAATTAAACAAGCAATTAAATGTTACATTGCTTCTAATTGGTGGCTCGTTTAGAGTAATTAAATGTGCAACTAAACGAGTCATGATAAATGTGCAATTAAATATTATTTTGGCTCGTTTAATTGTTTAAAAGCAATTACATAAATTAGAGTTAATTATATAAATTAATGACTCATTTAATTAATTAAATTGATAATTATAGTGGCTCGTTTAATTAATTAAATTGAAAAAAAGGTGACTTGTTTAATTAATCAAGTCGCTCGTTTAACTGTATAAATTAGACTTAATCAATTTAATTATAAGTGGCTCGTGTAATTTTTTAAGTGGCTCATTTAATTCTATAAATTAGACTTAATCATTTAATTATAGGCTCATTTAATTTGTGAAATCGAAAAATTAAAGTAACTCGTTTAATTAATTAAATTCAAAATGAAAAGTGGTACGATTAATGTGTTAAATTGAAAAATTAAAGTGGCTTTTTAATTAATTTGAGTGGATTTAATAATTAATTTGATGTTATATAAAATGTAATTGAACGAGACACTAATTAAAGATAGTTTCACGAGCCATTAATGTATCATGTAAATGAACAATATTAAACGAGCAATTACATTTGCAATGTTGCTTTAAACGAGCAATTACATTTGTATAATTACATTTGTACAATTACATATTGCCTTTAATGTAAATGAGCAATATTAAACGAGCAATTACATTTGTATCATGTAATATTACATTTGCAATATTGCAATATTAAACGAGCAATTACATTTGCAATATTGCTTTAAACGAACAATGTGAATGTAAAATATTACATTTGTAATATTAAACTAAGCAATTACAAATGGCTCGTTTAATATTAAATCCACTCAAATTAATTAAAGAGCCACTTTAATTTTTCAATTTCACAAATTAAACGAGCCACTTATAATTAAATTGATTAAGTCTAATTTATACAGTTAAACGAGCGACTTGATTAATTAAATGAACCACTTTAATTATCAATTTAATTATTTAAACGAGTCATTAATCTATATAATTAACTCTAATTTATGTAACTAAACGAGCCACTTCATTAATTAAACTTGACAATTTTAATTTTCAATTAAAATAAATTTTAATATAAATCGTTTGTTAAATAAGCATATTACACGAATTATTAGATTTTATATATGAGTATATATCATCACTTAATTATTATCCAATCATTGTAGGAAGACTTGGTCAGAATGCAGTAGAAAATGTAATTTTTTTATATTTTATAATAAAAAAATATTTTATTAAGTTGAATGGTAGAAAACGTGTATTTTGGGTCCTAAGTTGTTTCCATGGCTCTCATAATTAGTTATTAGATTTGATAGATATGGCATAAGTGGGCCTTTAGTTTTATTTGGGCCTTTATTGCTTTATTTCCCATTTAATCAGCAAGAATAGTAGTTGAATAAATCGAGTTGGGCGATAACTCATAATCGGACAATTTAATTACACTTCCAACCGTAATATGGGTTAACTAAATTATGATATTGTTCTTATAATTTCATGATTTAATTCCAAGAGTTTACAAATCTCTCTGTTTCTTTATGGGAAAACAGCCTATTGAATAAAATTCACTACAAATTGTCTTTTCTAAATAAAATTCGATTTCATGGTCTATTTTATTTGTATCAAAACTGGAATTCGTAATTTTTTCAAATTCAGACTTCTTGTGGGAATCTTCAGATCTCCGTCTATTCATGGCATAAATAAATTTATACAATGTCTTTTATAAGCTTCAGTAATCAAGTTTCAGCCAAAGATAAAAATTTAAGTAATCAAGATTAAGCCAAAATGAAAATTACGGTTTCGATGAAAATATTGATATCTTAATTTTACTAAAATATCATGAAAATATGAATATGGGTGGAAATATTGATACAAACTGATATTTTTTTATATTTCCCTAGATATTCATGAAAACTCTTATAATTTGTATATAATTGCATTGATATCGTGATCGATACCGATATTTATCCATCCGTCACCCAACGGATAAGGTATATTACATAGTCCGAGGATTGGCCACTTACCCATTCATGGACATTTAGCCTATGTTTATGGATATACCACTTATATTTCTATCAAAAAAATGAACATATTGAAAATATATCATTACATTCCATTTTTGTTTCGAATGGATGGAAAATTGAAAATATAGGGAAAAAAAGAGTTTTATAGTCCTCTATATTTACCTCATTAGATTTTTAATCCCCCAACTTTCAGACAAAATCGAAATGTAGTAGTAATGATCATGATAATGACAATATAATTAGAAACTAAGCATATAATTTAAATAATTAGCTGAGTCCTCTATATTCAAAACGTGCACTATCATATAAAAATATACGAAGGTAAGTGTAAAGTAAAATATGAAAATTTTATTCGATTATGAGATATTTATAATTTAAAAAATATTTAGGATGACATACTATTCAAACTAAATATATATTATATATACATATATGTATATACACACATCTTTAATAGTGTTATATTTATTTGTTAATATGATATAAAGTATCCCCATGCAAATTAATATTTACTATTGAAATTATTGTATGGATATCTATTGTTGGTATTTAAGAAATTATTCAATAAAAATTAATTTAATTAAGATCAATAAAATGAGAATAAACTAATACAATATTTATATTATTAAATCTAATGAATTAAATAGTAAAAAATGCAAAATTAAAAAATATTTGACGGGACACTTACAAATATTATTTTAAAAAATACTTAGGATGACATAAAATTTCACACTAAATACATATTATATATACACATATGTATATACACACATCTTTAATAGTGTTGCACTTATTTATTAATTATATTTATATTAAATATTATATCAATTATCCCTCAACTAATTAATATTTACTATTGAAATGATTGTTTGGACAATATCTATTGTTGGTATCTAAATAATTATTAAAATAAGAATAAACTAATACAATATTTATATTATAAATTGAATGAATTAAATAATAAAAAATACAAAATAAAAAAAAGATTGTTGAAGTGACACCTTTTGTTGGAAAAATGGTATTTCTATAAATATTTCCAACTTTAATTTCCTCTATTATTATAGTATTATAGAAATATATAGATATATTTATCTAATTATTTTTTCTTTTGAATTTCTATACAATAAGTATAAAATTAAATGTCTTAAATATTAGTGCTTATTTATACTTTAGTTAATAAATATAAAATGAAAGTTATTAATGATTTCTTAAAATGGAAATATTTAATAAATGAGACATTTATTGTAGCTATTTTTGGCATAATATTCTGCTTATATATATATATATATAATATATATATTATATATGAGTCTTGTGTTGTTGTGATAGCCTGTTGGTTCATAGGTTGAACAATGTTAAACGTGTTAGTTAACTTATTCTAACTATCCTGTATGTTAACTTGTAATATATATTAATTACATAAATCTAAATGTTCTTCATTAGTATCTCAAAGCAAGTTGTAAAATCTATATTTTGTCCCTATTTAGTGAAATATGCTGTCTCTAGCGTAAAATACTTTCAAAAATTTCTGTTGTAAATTGGTCGGTTTTTGAACCAACTCCAAAAAATTATTTACGTATATCAATTATTTATCAACTCAAGAAAAAGATTCAACAAAAGATAGAAACAAATAGAATGTAAGCTTTGAAATTTTAATTTTTTTTTGTTTGTGTTAACTTTAATTACTTTATGTCTAATTATTTATATTATCAATTTTTAAGTTAAACAGATTTTAGAATACATTTTATAGTCATGAGAAATATTGTCTATAAATAAATTTTCAAAACGTATATTGTTAAATAGTCACTTTTAACTAACTCTGAAAATCATTGACTTTTTAAATTATCTATCATGACATGAAAGAAATTCAAACAAAAACAAATAGAACATTTCAAGTTGTTTTTTTTTTCTTTTTTGTTAACTAAAATTGCTTAATGTTTATAATTATTCATACTATCAATTTTAAAGTTAAAATAAATTTTAATATTTTTTTTTTTTTTGGTAATTATGACAAATGGTGTACATAAACAAACCTTTCAAAACTTATACTGTTAAATAATCAATTTTAACTAGCTCCATTGTTAACTTATCAATATTATCTATCGAGCCAACAACCATGAATTTTTTTTTCATAAGGCAAATAAATAGAGTGTAAGTTTTTAAGTCTATTGTTTAGATTGTTTATAAATTTTATATTCCAATATTTTCACATTATCAAATATAATTTAGAATGACATATATAATTTGTGTGATTACACATCACAGAAACCGAATGCACAAGGAAGTCGAAAAAACACACGATAATGATAATACACCAAGACAGTTGTCCTTACTATAATTGATGTGTCTTTTTTAAAGGGTTGATTGTTTCGTAATAAGACCATCTCCAACAGTGCACAGGATTTTACTGTTAATCTTACACAATTTTTATGTAATAACTGCCAATGATCTCCAACAGTTTACATTATTCTCTGCACCAAAAAAGAATATTCCATAATATTCTTTATTAATTAATTTATTTAGCATTTTATTTATTATCAATATTCGTTATTATTGTTAAATAATCTATTTTTCATCTTTATTATTTTAAAAGTATAAAAAAATTATATATATATATATATTTAAATCTTATTTAATATAATATTTTAGCAATTTTTTAATTTTTTTTCACATTAATTAAGTTTTAAATTATAGTTTAAACTAAATAAAAACAATTTAAAATAAAAATGTGAGTCACTAATCAATAATATTGCAATACTAAAGTACAATGTGGGATTAATTTTCTAAATTAGAATATTCTTCCCACAAATGATCAATTAATGCATTGCGAAGTGCGAAATGAGCATCTACATCTCTAATTTGACTAAATCTATAAAGAAACTTTTGAAATCTTGCATCTTCATTTTCAACTAATTCAACATCTAAAGAAACTTTTGAAATCTTGCATCTTCATTTTCAACTAATTCAACATCTGGTAGTGGCATTGTTGTTGTTTCTTGTATTGGAGCATCAAGATCTCGTTCATCTTCAATAATATCTTCATCTTCAATAATATGGAGCATCAAGATCTCGTTTCCTCCAGTAACGTGCTGGTGAATCGACTATGTAGAACTTCAAATGCACGTCAACATCTTTTCTACATGCTTCTTGTTTCGTTGCAAAAAAATGGTTCATGAATTGTTTGCACAATAGTAGCCCATTTAGGATATATACCACCATCTGCTAAATAATAACCCATGGTGTACTTCTCAGATTACTTTTGACAAATACCTTGCAAACACAATTGCAAACCACAAGATATTGATGTTCGGCTTCAATCAACAGCCTACATCCACGGAGCAACAACAAACAATATTATTACTCAAAGATTGAATCTAGTTTACAGACTCAATTCACAAACTCTCAACTACACACAATGACAGACAACACTCTTTCTCACACTAGAACTCAACACTCTTTCTCACACTAGAACTTTTTCTCTCTGTAATGTAAATCACATCTAACACCCTTGCCAAATACCCTTATATACTGGGTCCCTTATATACTGGGTTTACAATGCAAAAGAAATCAAGAAAAACCCTGAAATCGAATCTTGAAAACTGCTGCTTGATGCTCTGTTTTTCTTCGATCTGATAAGCGTCAGATTTGCAATGGAAACTCGTTATCGAAATATATAACTCATCATCACTCGTTATCGAAATATATAACTCATCATCACTCGTTATCGAAATATATAACTCATCATCACTCATTTTTCTAGAGTAGTTATCAAAGGTGATATATGTTTGAGATGAAAAAAAGGTATTATAAACTGATCATAGTATTTATATATACAATTAATGAATCAAATATATGTACAAATAAAAAAGCTTATCTAAGGGTGATCAATATCCATAAATCTTTATCGATCATATACCTTATCAATATCACATATTAATATGGATATCAAATATATGCACAAATATTTTCGTAAATCTAGTTCAGATATATCCTCATCCTTAATAATATTTATAATAATATTCAATATGGATATTTTACAAATATTTTCGTAAATCTAGTTTAGATATATTCTTATATCCTTAATAAGTTCTATAATATTCAATATGGATATTTTACAAATATTTTCGTGAATCTAGTTCATGTATATCCTTATCCTCAATAAATCTAGTTCATATATATTCTCATCCTCAATAATATCAATAAATTTGTATCAATTTTATTATTAATAAATCTTTATCAATTACTCACCTAATATCTATATATAGGTCAAAGATCATTAATAAGTTCTATAATATTCAATATGGATATTTTACAAATATTTTCGTAAATCTAGTTCATATATATCCTCATCCTCAATAATATCAATAAATCTAGTTCAGATATATTATCAATAATATAATCATCCTCAATAATATCAATAAATCTAGTTCAGATATATTATCAATAATATAATCATCCTCAATAATATCAATAAATCTAGTTCATATACCTTATCAATATCACATATCAATATGGATATCAAATATATGCACAAATATTTTCGTAAATCTAGTTCAGATATATCCTCATCCTTAATAATATTTATAATAATATTCAATATGAATATTTTATAAATATTTTCGTAAATCTAGTTTAGATATATTCTTATATCCTTAATAAGTTCTATAATATTCAATATGGATATTTTACAAATATTTTCGTAAATCTAGTTCATATATATGCTCATCCTCAATAATATCAATAAATTTGTATCAATCTTATTATTAATAAATTTTTATCAATTACTCACCTAATATCCATATATAGGTCATAGATCATACATTCATTTGCACTCCTAATTTCTTTTTATACATATTTTTTGTAATGTCTATATCTCGTTCATTGGAATGTCAAAGAATGCAAGTACATCATTGGAATGTCGGATGAATGACATTATCAAAGAATGCATGCAAGTACTTCAAGAGCAAGTACTTCAAGATCATTGGAATGTCGGATGAATGACTCTTGAAATGTCGGATGAATGACATTATCAAAGAATGCATGCAAGTACTTCAAGAGCAGATCATTGGAATGTCGGATGAATGACATTATCAAAGAATGCAAAAAGTTCAACGGATGTATTCATCAAATTGAATATTCACGTCCTAGTGGTGCTAATGAACATATGATTATAAGTATTTATTAAATGATTTTTTTTTTATGATAACATTATTAATTTTAATATTGTGTGATGATGAGCATATAATTGTAAGTAGATATTAAATGATTTTAATTTTTTATAATAATATTATTCATTTTAATATTGTTTTATATATACAGCTACAACGTGCAAAAGATTTCATTGTATATATTTCATTTTATATACAATGTTGTTCTTGGAGCTGTTGAGATTGAACCTAACTCAAGATTAGGTCGTACCCCAAAGGTATTATTAGTTTGGTATTATTAGGTATATATCCATGAGGTATTATTAGTGTATTTATAAGGTATTAGTGATATATTTTTGAAGGTATTAGGGTATATTAGGTATTAGTAGTGGCCAAGGCGCGATACTTAGCTTCGGCCGAGCTTCGAGAGACAGTGAATTGTTTCTTCGTCTTCCAAGAAATCAGACATCCTCCAAGGAAAATACAATACCCTGTTAATGATTTACGTATGTCTGAACATGACTACAATACCCTGTTAATGATTTACGTGTGTCTGAACATGACCCCCAGTCAGCATCACAATAGGCTTTAATGTCCAAAGAATGGGAAGAAGGATAGAATAGACTAGAAGAAGTGGTACCTTGAGATACTTCAAGAGATGAACGGCTGAATTCCAGTGATTAATGGTAGGAGAATGAAGAAATTGACTAAGTTGTTGCACAGAATAAGTGATATCCGGCCTTGTTAAGTTCAAGTATAGAAGCTTGCGATTAATGGTAGGAGAAAGAAGAAATTGACTAAGTTGTTGCACAGTATAAGTGATATCCGGCCTTGTTAAGTTCAAGTATAGAAGCTTGCCAACAAGCCTCCTATAGCGTTCTGAATTGGGAAGCAAAGCACTGTCATCGATCGCAAGTTTAATTCCTTGAGGAAGTGGAGTGGAAGTAACCTTGCAATCCTGAATACCAGATTCATGAAGAATATCCAAGATGTATTACCAGATTCAGGAAGAATATCCAAGATGTATTTCCTTTGATTTAAAGAAGTACTCTGAATCTCCATGCCAAGAAACTTCACCAAGATCTTTGATGGTGAAGGTATCATGTAGGAAAGATTTCAGCTGTGTAATTAAAGATAAAGATGTGCCAGTGATCAAGACATCATCAACATAAACAAGGAGAGCCAAGCCAAAAAATCAGGCCTTTATGCAATGTGAATAAGCAAGGAGAGCCAAGCCAAAAAATCAGGCCTTTATGCAATGTGAATAAGCAATGGTCATGCATAGATTGAACAAAGCCAAAAGTGTGAAGCTGGTTACAAAACTCAGTGTTCCATTGCCTTGAAGCTTGACCATATAGACTCTTAGTAAGTCTACATACCTGTCCAGGAAGAGCTTTTGAGTAGCCTTGAGGAATGTCCATGTAGATTTCATCATCTAAATAACCATGGAGGAAGGCATTATTAATATCAACTTGAGCCAAAGGCCAATTCTTAAGTGTTGCCAAAGCAATAATCATCCTCACAATGACCAGCTTAGCCACAGGTGCAAAGCTATCAAAATAATCTTCACCTTCGACTTGATCATAACCCTTAGCTACTAATCTAGCTTTGAGTCTTTCAAGAGATCCATCAGCCTTAGGTGGAAGAGAAGTAAGTTCCCATGTGTTGTTATCCTCTAGAGCTTGAAGTTCTCTATCTATAGCCTCTACCCATTTTGGATCAGTTTGGGCTTGCTTAAAAGATCGAGGCTGAATTAGCAAAGTGAGAATCAACTGAATCCACCATGTTAGCAAAGGAATGAGTGGAATCAGACTGAGGAAGAGAAGGCTTGACAGCAAAAAACTTAGCTACTTCCTGTTGAATCAAATGAGATATAGAGCCTTGATCAGAAATAGAAGTAGATGAAGAAGAGTCTACCATGTGAGCCACTTGCTTAGGATGAGCGTTTGAATCCTTGGACTTGGTGTACCAATCAGGATAACCATGCAGCTTGAAACAATCAGTGATGGAGTGGCCTGGAGCACCACAATGATCACATATAAGTTTGGCTTTGTCTTCTTTGGATATAAACTTCCTTTGTGAAGAAAAAGAACCTCTGCCTCGATTGGCATAAGAGCCCCTGCCATGGAAACGGCCTCTACCAGCAGTGGATGAGGAAGAATGAGACAATAAAGCAGATGACTCCAGAGTTTCAGGATAAGAAATGTTAACCTTTCTTTGCTTCTCAACTCTAAGCACCATAGAATAGGCTTTATCAACATGTGGCAATGGATCCATAATAAGAATCTGTCCTCTAATAGCATCATATGAATCATTCAACCCCATGAGAAATTGAATCAAACGGCCATGCATAGTAAAGGTGTCCCACTCTTGAGATGCAGCACAAGAGCATATAGGTTTTGGCATAAGCAAGGCTAATTCATCCCATAATTTGCTTAAAGTGGTAAAATACACAGCCACAGACGAAGATCCTTGAGAAATACTACTAATATCACGTTGCAATTGATAAACTTGAGGACCATTACACCCACCAAAACGCCTCACTAATGTATTCCATAAATCAAAGGCTGAATTAGCATAGATGAAGGCATCGGCAATGTCTTTAGATAGAGAGTTTAATATCCAGGATCTAACCATGCCATCAACACGTTCCCAATTATCAAGTAAAGTAGGATCCAGAGGTCTAGATAAAGTGCCATTGATAAAACCTAATTTGTTCTTAGCCAATAATGCAATCTGAATCGATCTACTCCAAGGAAGAAAATTATTTCCATCAAACTTGGCAGTTACTAAACACATACCAGGAAAGTCGGAGGTGCTAAAAAACAGAGCATCGGAATCGCGATGCAATGAAGAAGAAGCTGGAGCTGAAGTAGAGGTAGATGGCGGCGGCGGCACAACAGTAGAGTTGAGCGTCGGCCAAGGATCAGAACCAGGAGCGAAGCGTGAAGCCATCAATTAACAATCAAGAGGAAGAAATCCAGGAGAAAACCTTAACTGATACCATGTAGAAACTCAGAAGCGTGCATGATTGCATGCAAATGCATGTATTAGGGTTTAGTATTTCAGTGAAGAAGAAGGAGCAGTAAAATGTATTATTCAATCAATCCAATAAAACTGAGTACAAGTGAGTATTTATACACTAAGGAGCATGAAAAAGATGATCAACAAACTAACTAAAAGCAGTTGCAAAATATTCTAGAATCTACTATTCTTATGAGCTAAGATATTGAGAGTGATGCGTGATTTCCACGTGAATAAGGAGCTGGAGTTAAGTTGTTATCTTGGCATGCTGAGCTGGAGCTGGAACGTCTTCAATGGCATTGCCATGCACACGAGCTGGAACATCATTGCCATGCATATCATTCATCATCATACACACGAGCTAGAACATCATTGCCATGCATATCATTCATCATCCCCCTCAAGCTTGATCATACCAAGCTTGGACAGAAGAGGCAAAAACTGAGTAGGACCAAGAGATTTAGTAAAGATATCTGTAAGTTGAAGCTTAGAAGTAACATGATGAAGTGTAATAAAGCCAGATTTATAATGATTTCGCACAATGTGACAGTCTATGTCCAAGTGCTTCGTACGTTCATGGAACTTTATAATGATTTCGCACAATGTGACAGTCTATGTCCAAGTGCTTCGTACGTTTATGGAATACAGGATTTTGAGTGATGTGAATAGCCGATTTGTTATCACAATAAAGAGAAATAGGTGTAGAAACTTGAAGTCCAAGATCAGTGGCAATATAATTAATCCATACCAATTCGCAAGAAGTAGTGGCCAAGGCGCGATACTCAGCTTCGGCCGAGCTTCGGGAGACAGTGAATTGTTTCTTCGTCTTCCAAGAAATCAGACATCCTCTAAGGAAAATATAATACCCTGTTAATGATTTACGTGTGTCTGAACATGACCCCCAGTCAGCATCACAATAGGCTTTAATGTCCAAAGAATGGGAAGAAGGATAGAATAGACTAAAAGAAGTGGTACCCTTGAGATACTTCAAGAGATGAACGGTTGAATTCCAGTGATTAATGGTAGGAGAATGAAGAAATTGACTAAGTTATTGCACAGCATAAGTGATATCCAGCCTTGTTAAGTTCAAGTATAGAAGCTTGCCAACAAGCCTCCTATAGCGTTCTGAATTGGGAAGCAAAGCACTGTCATCGATGGCAAGTTAAATTCCTTGAGAAAGTGGAGTGGAAGTAACCTTGCAATCCTGAATACCAGATTCATGAAGAATATCCAAGATGTATTTCCTTTGATTTAAAGAAGTACCTGAAGATGTATTAGTAGTATACTCATAAGATATTAGTTGCATATTCATAAGGTATTACGTGTATAATTGAAATATATGTTTTAGTGAAGATATTATTCAATGTATTACTTGTTACATGTTAAGATATTACCCATATTACTTAAAAGTATTACAATAAGTGTTATATATGTTTTAGTGAAGATATTATTCAAGATATTACTTGTTACATGTTAAGGTATTACTCATATTACTTAAAAGTATTACAATAAGTGTTTGGGCACGGTGCCCGAGGCACGCAAGACCTACTCTGGGAGGTAATGAAGATTTTTGGGTATGTACATCTGCTAAATCCATCCTAGATTTTTGGGTATGTACATCTGCTAAATCCATCCTTGAAGCCTTGTTGTATCATTAAATCTTTTGCACGTTGTAGCTATATATATAAAACAATATTAAAATGAATAATATTATTATAAAAAATTAAAATCATTTAATATCTACTTACAATTATATGCTCATCATCACACAATATTAAAATTAATAACGTTATCATAAAAAAAAATAATCATTTAATATATACTACAATCATATGTTCATTAGTACCATTAGGACGTGAATATTCAATTGAATACATCCGTTGAACTTTTTGCATTCTTTGATAATGTCCTTCATCCGACATTCCAATGATCTTGAAGTACGGTCTGTTATGGTTGATTCTGGTTTCTCAGAGTTGTATTTGTCTGCAACACGTGACCAAAACATTTTCATGGTTTGATTCCGCCCTACAATTGGATCTTGTGTAATATCTAAATAAATACAACACAAATGTCGATCTTCAACACAAATGTCGATCTTCATTGTCTTGTAACTTTGACCACGAGATATAGACATTACAAAGAATATGTATTAGGTAAGTAATTGATAAATATTTATTGACCACGAGATATAGACATTACAAAGAATATGTGTTAGGTAAGTAATTGATAAATATTTATTAATAATAAGATTGATACAAATTTATTGATATTATTGAGGATGAGGATATATATGAACTAGATTTACGAAAATATTTGTAAAATATCCATATTGAATATTATAGAACTTGTTAATGATCTATGACCTATATATAGATATTATGTGAGTAATTGATAAAGATTTATTAATAATAAGATTGATACAAATTTATTGATATTATTGAGGATGAGGATATATATGAACTAGATTTACGAAAATATTTGTAAAATATCAATATTGAATATTATAGAACTTATTAAGGATATAAGAATATATCTAAACTACATTTACGAAAATATTTGTAAAATATCCATATTGAATATTATTATAAATATTATTAAGGATGAGGATATATCTGAACTAGATTTACGAAAATATTTGTGCATATATTTGATATCCATATTAATATGTGATATTAATGAGGTATATGATCGATAAAGATTTATGGATATTGATCACCCTTAGATAAGCTTTTTTATTTGTACATATATTTGATTCATTAATTGTATATATAAATACTATGATCAGTTTATAATACTTTTTTTCATCTCAAACTATATCATATTTGATAACTACTCTAGAAAAATGAGTGATGATGAGTTATATGCTTTCGATAACGAGTTTCCATTTCAAACAAACATTTATGATATAGAAGAAAATATAATTGTTCAATAAATATGTTGTAACAATTTGAGGTTAGCTCAAGTTCTCAACTCTCAAAATGTTGAACCCACCCATGGCGGTTCAATTCCAGGGCACCGAACCATTTTACGTGATTGAGAAGCACAGCTGAAAATCTCTACAACAACTACTTTTTTGAGACTACTTTTCTGAAAATCCAACATACAATGAAGAACTATTCCGTCGACGATATCGAATGTCTTGAGCTTTATTTCTTCGTATTCGTATTGCTAACAGTGTAAAACGTCATGATAGCTATTTTGAACAACGAAAGAATACGACTGGAAAACTTGGTTTATCTACACTTCAAAAGGTAACTGCAGCATTTCGAATACTATTGAGCTTTATTTCTTCGTATTCGTATTGCTAACAGTGTAAAACGTCATGATAGCTATTTTGAACAACGAAAGAATGCGGCTGGAAAACTTGGTTTATCTACACTTGGTAACGGCAGCATTTCGAATACTAGTTTCGAATACTAGCTTATGCAGTTCCAGCTGACTCAACTAATTGGTACATACAAATTGGAGAATCTAACTCAATCGAATGTGTTAAAAAAATTTGTCGTGCTATCATAGAAATATTTTGAGGACAATATCTTAGATCTCCGACAGCTCAAGATGTTGAGTGGTTTTCCTGGAATGTTGGGCAGTTTGGATTGTATGCATTGGAAGTGGAAAAATTGTCCAACATCTTGGCAGGACAATATTCTGATCGCAGTGATCCCGACAATTATTCTTAAAATTGTTGCTGATTATGATCTATGGATATGGAATGCACAACCTCTAATTCCAGGCTCTAATAATGATATTAATGTTTTAGAAACATCTCATCTTTTTTCTGATCTTGCTACAGGTATTGCTCCTCCGGCAAAATATACCCTTAAAGGAAATGAGTACACCATGGGTTATTATTTAGCAGATGGTATATATCCTAAATGGGCTACTATTGTGCAAACAATTCGTGAACCAAGAGGTCCAAAAAAAATTATTTTTTGCAACGAAACAAGAAGCATGTAGAAAAGATGTTGAACGTGCATTTGGAGTTCTACAGAGTCGATTCGCAATTGTTGCAAATCCAGCACGTTACTGGAGGAAACGTGATTTGCAAGATATTATGACAGCCTGTACGCATAATATGATAATTGAAGATGAACGAGATCTTGATGCTCCAATACAAGAAACAACAACAATGCCACTATCAGATGTTGAATTAGTTGAAAATGAAGATGCAAGATTTCAAAAGTTTCTTTATAAATTTAGTCAAATTAGAGATGTAGATGCTCATTTCGCACTTCGCAATGCATTAATTGATCATTTGTGGGAAGAATATTCTAATTTAGAAAATTAATCCCACATTGTACTTTAGTATTGCAATATTATTGATTAGTAACTCACATTTTTTTTAAGAGTAAGTCTCTTGTGCATCAGGTGCATGGATCTTAGATCCATGCACCCGGGTCGGATCCGGGTAATCCGACCCGCTTCTTTTTTTTTTTTTTTCACGCTTGTTTTTTTTCAATTTTAGTCATGACTTTTAGTTATGCGTAAGAATACCTTTATGTAATGCGTAAGAATACCTTTAGATTACCTTAATGATACCATTATGCCCAGATTTCATAACTTTACGTTAAGTTAGACATACCTTTAGGTTATGTTAAGAATACCTTTAGGTAATGTATAGAGATATCTTTAGGTTATGTTAAGGATACCTTTGTGCCCAAATTTCATACATTTAATTTAGGTCAGACATACATTTATGTTATGTTAAGGATACTTTTATGTTATGTTAGAGATACCTTATCCATAAGGTGGTTGTGTTACACATTTTGTACACAAAGGTATCTCTAACATAACATAAAAGTATTCTTAACATAACCTAAAGTATACTTAATATACCTAAGAGTATCTTTAATATAATCAAAAGGTATTCTTAAAATAATTAAAGGTATCCTTAACATAACCTAAAGGTATGCTTAACATAACTAAAATGTATTCTTAACATAACATGGTATGTAACCTGGAATCACGATTTCAAAGGTATCCTTAACATCACTTAAAGGTATTCTTAACATAACCTAAAGGTATGCTTAATATAACCAAAAGGTATTCTTAACATAACTAAAGGTATCCTTAACATAACCTAAAGGTATGATTAACATAACTAAAAAGTATTCTTAACATAACATGACATGTAACCTGGAATCAGGATTTCAAAGGTATTCTTAACATAACTGAAAGGTATCCTTACCATAACTTAAAGGTATCCTTAACATAACTGAAATGTATCCATGAAAGGTATCCTTACCATAACTTAAAGGTATCCTTAACATAACTGAAAGGTATCCTTAACGTAACCTAAAGGTGCGCATCCGCCCAGGCGCGTGGGAGCGCGTGAGGGCGCGTCAGACGCGCGGGTCGGGTCGGGTGCATGGATCTAGGATCCATGCACCTGATGCATAAAAGTTTTTGTGTTTTTTTAAATTGTTTTTATTTAGTTTAAACTATAATTTAAAACTTAATTAATGTGAAAAAAATTAAAAAATTGCTAAAATATTATATTAAATAAGATTTTAAATATATATATAATTTTTTTATACTTTTAAAATAATAAAGATGAAAAATATATTATTTAACAATAATAACGAATATTGATAATAAATAAAATGTTAAATTAATTAATTAATAAAGAATATTATGGAATATTCTTTTTTGGTGCAGAGAATAATGTAAACTGTTGGAGATCATTGGCAGTTATTACATAAAAATTGTGTAAGATTAACAGTAAAATCCTGTGCACTGTTGGAGATGGTCTAACATACATATATTAGATAACGAATTAAGTGATGAATCAAACCATCTCCAACAATGTCTAAATTCCAATTGATACAATAAATTTCCAACTCCAACAGTGTTGGAAATCCTTGCGTCAATTTTTCACTTCTTCTGCTCTAAGTTTACACAGGTCAAACATCTTTTTTTCTAAACATTTCCTTTTTCTTTTTTTTTTTAATTTCATTTTATATTAAATAAAAGAGAATATTCTGACATATTTTCATTTAGTGCAAAATATGATGCATACTGTTGGAGATCAGTGATGATATTCATAATTAGATTGTCACGTCCCATTTTCGAATATGAAAATATGACTTATATAGCGGAAGCACAACTTATAAACAGGGCGTCCAGCCAAAAGAATGGATCATCGAAAACAGATAGTAAATAAAATTCTGAAAATGATAATACTCGTACTTAGAAGAGTTCAACATGTACAGCGGAAAAATAGGTTTAATTCAAACGTGAAAGGATTCTTAATACAGAGTACCAAAATAGGGTTCTGGAAATGCCGACAAAAAAAATATACATAATTATACATGCAAAAGTGTCAAACAATTCAGCTCGTCCCTTCTAGCATCCAGTGTCCTCTGTAAAATAAATTTATAAAAGGGGTGAGTGTCAAAGGAACACTCAGTGGGTTGACCTGTACTATGATAGGAACACATAATACTATGAACACATACTATACATATACATATACATATTACACATTGTGGACTCCCGAGTAGTTCCCTGTAAACCATGCTGGATAGATATCCGAAGAAAATCTATCCGGGCCCCAAGCCGACCCTTTGGTTTTTACACCCTTCATGTTGGGTTTCCGAAGAATACCCTCTGTGTTGGGTTTCCGAAGAATACCCTACTTGGCGTGCAAGCGCATGCGCAATTAGATTTCATATAATGGATCTCATATAACACATAGAACACGTTATTCACGTTCACATAAATTCATATAATTCATGACAAGTATAAATAAGCAAACAAATCTTTTGACCTGTATTGGTTTCTAAAGAAACTCTTCCTGTACGGGTATTATCCTAACTTTTCATCATATAAAATCAATTGCACTTGTATTCTTGGAAAATATAACTCCTTGGAAATACATATTTTTCTAGATAAACAATCATCAAACATCAACGATCGAAATGAAATCAATTTCGTGCAACACGTTGTATAATGCAACAATTTCATGTAGTAAATTACACAATTAAAAACATATTTATTAAATAGGATTTTACCCCCACCTTGGTTATCAAAAGTTCGGTCGAAGTTCGTCGTTCCCTTCCTTATTCTTGCCCTTCGTCCGGAAACCCTACATAGCGCAGAAAATTGACTTAGCGTCTAATTTAACTGCATATGTTCAGAATAACTAGGAGAAATAACCCTCGAATGGAATAACAATTCGTGATCCTAGGTTTAGAGTTTAATCGAATCTAAGATTTATACGATCGTAGTCTCGTACTAGGGTTTTCCTTGCCTAACGGTGGTTCGTCGCATTTTTCGTATTATTTTGGATGTCGTTCTAGCTTTTCCTAGTATCGTAGGACATAAAACACATAAAATATATATGTTTGGAGTCATAAAATAATATCTAGCAAGGTATAGGTTTCGTTTTATAATTTCAGCATGTTCTGAGGTCAAAATGTCATTTCCGTAAAATCTGGGGGGTCCATATGCTATTTCTATAAATTCTGGGGGTCATTCTGCAATTTAATCAAATCTCAGGACTAAAATTGAATCCTTAATAAGTGCAGGGGCTGATATGCAATAAAGCAGGAGATTAAGGGTTGAAAGAATAAATATGCAAAAATAGGAAATTGCAAATAGGCCCTTAGAATTTATCAAATTTTCAGTCCCAGCCCCTGCCCCCTTTCCCCCTACACGCCGTCGACCTTCCCCCCCTGCACGGCCGTCGCCGCTGCTGCCCTCCGCCGGCAGCAGCGGCCTTACCCACGCACACACTCACAGCAGATTCACACACCCCTCTCCTCTCAACCTGCCGCAGCCGCCAGCCCCTTCTCACGCCGCCGAGACCCTGCCGGCGACGAGCTCGTCGCCGGCAACTACTCCCGCACCTGACACAGCGCCGCCCGACACGGCGGCGTCTCCCCCGTTATCCGACACCAACAACAGCATACACATACATTCAACACACACACCCCATCACACACAGCACACACACGCACACAGCAGCGCCGCCGCACCCCCGTCCACGCACGGCGCCGCCAACGCCTGCAGCCGAGAGAGAGAGAGAGAGAGAGACATGGCCATATATATATATATACAATTACAATACAATTACAGCAATAATTTGAGGAATACATCAAAGGGGAACCAATTAAATCCTTTACCCTCCAATTTATCTTCGAATTGCTGCAACTCCACTCCCTTTTACACGTTGGTTTAAAAAAAATGGAATGTAGGAGATGAAGACCTCCTCCTTTGTACACACACTAATACACATGTAAGGAGGAGGAAAGAGTGGTGAATGACAAGGTTCTCTTGCAGCAAAGAGGGCCGAAAAATCGGGCCTAAAGGACAATTGTTTAGGCCAACACATTGGACTAGATCCCCCTTTTCATCTTGGGCTAGGAGTGGGTTTGTAACTGGGCCAAACACTTTAAAAAAAAAAAATTGGGCTTAAGTAGTTTTTGGAGTTAGGCCGAAAAAAAAAAAAAACATTACTTTGGGCTAACACTAAATAATACTCATACATATTTAATGTACATGTATACATATAATCTATGTTTCAAATTTTTGGGGTGTTATATAGATAGTGCAAAATTAACAATAAATATCTGTTGGAGATGGTTTGAGAAAGCAAATTTATAGAACCATGCACACTTCATAAAAATCACAATTGAGATATAAATTGGAAAGGGAAAAAAGAAAAGAAAAAGAGTGAATGGAGGGAAAAGACTTGACAAGAAGAAAATTCAATTACCTAGCTAGAATAATACTCAATTTCAATTACCTTTTTCCTTTTTCGTCCTTCTTATTGGCCTCTCTCTCTCTCACATGCTAATAATAATATCAAATCTCATGCAAATGCAGTATCAAAAGGATGGAAATGTACTTTCATTTTTCCATTCGTTTGAAACAAAAAAAGGGAATGTAATGACATATTTTCGATATGTTCAATTTTTATAGGAAAATAAGTGATTTTTACATAAACATCAGCTAAATGTCCACTGCAATAAATAAAATAGACCTACGACTATGTAATGTAGTTTCACAAATACTGCGAGGGCATTCGCACACTGTCGACCGTGTCCCAGGACATGACAGTGTGCGACTGTGGTATATAAGTATGTCTTTTTCAACAATAAGTATGTGATTTTTCACTATAAGTATGTGATCTTTTTTCCTCGCCCACGATTGTGTTCTGGGACACGGCTGTGCCTCGCGTGAAAACTAAGAGCAATTTGTGGCCCACAGTCGAGTCTCAGGACACGATCGAGATAAGTATATGATTTTTATCTATAAGTATGTCTTTTAGAGCTATAAATATGTGTTTTGGCTCACGATCGATCGTGTTCCAGGACACGACTGTGCGCGATTGCCGTCGCACATGAGATGGTCTCACAGGAGTCCAGCTCATGTAGTTTATCTTCACAATTCTAGTTTTGATATGAATAAAAGGCGTAATTGCAAAAAAAAAAATCACCACTTTTTAAAGAATTGCAAATTTATCATCACTTTTCAATAATTGCAAAAAAAAAAAAATCACAACTTTTGTTTACTATTGCAATTTAGGCCACTTTTAAATTTTCCGCCAACCGAAGTCCACGTGTCCGACAAACATGCAACGCCACATGCCGCATTAGATGCCACGTCATTTCCAACCAAAAAGATTTAAAAATCAAATTGCAAAATAAAATCATTACCTTTACTAAAATTGCAATTTAATCTCAATCTTTCAAAAATTAGCAAAAAAAAAAAACACATACTTCATTTTGCAATTCGAATTTATTCTTTGGTGTTTAAATTCATCATGGAGACGTCACATAAACTACACAACCATGAAATTGTTTATCTACATCAAAATAATGTCGTCTCTAGTATATTAAATTACATATTTTTTTCTTTAATTTGAGGATAATTAAAATACTCTCAATTACAACCTTTTAGAACAAAAATACAATTTTCTAAATCAACATAAAGATCTTAATTTCTTGAATTGATCGAGTCATATTGATAATACCCTTTTCTTTTAATTAACTAGATCAAATATGAATATAATGATTCATCTCTAGATCAAATATCAATCAAATATCAAATATATATGCATGCATTTGGAAATTTGTATTATTATTATTATTATTATTATTATTATTATTATTATTATTATTATTATTATTATTATGCATTTTTTTAATGCGTGGAAAACTAATTATAGGTTAAATAGATAATAGGAAATTCAGTTTGGACAATTGACATATATATGTGTAGATAGATAATTATTCTATTGTTTTATTCATCATGTTGATACAACATTTTCTCAACTCTAAATCATGATTTAATCAAAGTTGCTTCAAAACTTTTTCATATTTTATCGATTTGATTATTAAACTCTATGGTCATGATCGACAACGATTCGATACATTATTGTTGATCAATGTGCTTAATATCATGAGGATATATAAAAAAAATTTAATGTGATTATGTTTTACTATATTTTTAAGAACAAGAATACAATTTTCTAAAATGTAGTAAATGAAAGTTATGAAATGATCAATGTCGGTCTATATCAATTAATTTACGTGATACTTATAATGTAATCATTATCTGTCATCTTCGATGTTTTGGGATATTAATTAAAAATATTATTATAATTCAATTTATTTTAAAATAAAATGTTGAAAATATATAATTGACAGTGTTTGCATTAAATTTCTACATAAATTTTCTAATTTTATTGTTTGTTGTTTCTATATACACATACTCACACACATGTATTTAATTTAAGTAATTGAATTAGATTTTTAATTCACAGTTTTTTTAGTATATTTAATTTAAGTGACTTATGATATTAGTTTGTAACACATATGATAAAAAAAAATGTTTCAACTAGAATCGTTGTGTATAAAGAAGTTTTAAAAAAAACTTACAAACTTTATATATTAAAATTCCAATATTGATTTGAAGATCATGATTGATACTTTTGTTTTTAGTATTAATCATAGATTAGTGAATTGAATGTGTATAATATCGATATATTGTTGTGAATTGAATTAACTTAAGCAAATTTAGATTTTCTAGTTATTAAATATTATAATGTCTTCTATATACTAAAATTACTCATACTATATTATCAAATAATTAATATTTACTAATATTATATCACAGATCGCACATCGTGTGGGCACAAGTACTAGTAGTGATTAATATACTAATAGTAGTAATAATAATAATAATAATTCTGAATATATATATATATAGTTATTAATTGAAAAGAGTTCTAAATAATATGATTAATTTTCTTGACAAAGATATTATATTTTAAAAGTTTATTATTACTCATTGATGTGACTTTTTATAGAAGGGAAATGACATTATCATAAATACAAAAACTTGCGTGAGACAATTTCAGGTGGGACTTACTCTATCGTAAATTACTCCAAAGATCTTCTTTATATATATATATATATATATATATATATATATACACACATATACACAATTATTTCTATACACCAAGTGTATGGGTCATGACCCATGCAATCCGGGTCATATGACCCGGGAGGTGACTTTCACGCCCAAAACGCGCTGGAACGCGCCCCACGCGCTGACACACACCCCCAAATCGTGCTCAAACCTTAATTTCACTCCATGACCTTTTAGTTATTTCACCTAACCTTTTAGTTTTGCCCGTCTAACCTTTTCATTATGTTTACATAACCTTTATAATATATTCGCATAACCTTTATATCCTGATGGTTTAACATTTTACAGAGTAAGATAAATATATATTACCTTTTAAACCTTTATATTATAATAATTTAACCTTAATGTTATAATAATTTATCTTTTATATTATAATAATATAACTTTTATATTTTTCAAAGATTATGATAGTTGTATATAAAAGTTATATCAATATAACATAAATGTTAAGTTATAAGAATATAAAAGTTTTCAATTATATTACATGATTGAAATAATTCTAAGTATATAATTTTAAGGTTTAACACACTGTAAACCTTTAAGTTGTAATAATGCAACATTTACGCATAATAATATTAACCTTTATATTATATTAACACAACATGTTTATGTTATTCTTTAAGTAAATAAAGGTTATGATATTTATATATAAAAGTTAAATCAACATAACATAAATGTTAAATCATCATAACATAAAGGTTCAGCTATATTATCTTACATTTTATATTGAAAAAAGTTTGAGTATATTAACTTAAAGGTTATGATATTTGTACAAAAAAGTTATAGTCATATAACATAAAGGTTATACTCGTATAACATAAAAGTTACCGCATAAATTAAAAAATAAATAAATAAATGGGCGCGAATCTGGGTCAATTCCGGCCCGAGCCAACCCGTGCAATTGGTGCACAAGAACAATACTCATACATATATATATATATATATATATTAAATAAGTAATCAATTAAGTGGGAGTTGCCAACCACTCAGCTGATTACTTATTGAGCGCACCAAATGTTTATCTACCTATTTATTTTCGAAGTCATATATTAATCACGTTTTAATTTAATAAAAAAGAATATTTATGCAATTATATATGCCAATTAATATTAAAGGCAAAAACTTGTGTACCCGGGGTACGGATCTTAGATCCGTGTCCCCAGATCCGACCCGGCGCGTGGGCAGCCTCCACGCGCGCCCACGCGCCGCCACGCGCGCCCATAGCTAATCTGGTGTGCGCCCACACACACCTGATTACCTAGTTGATAATTCAGTGATGGGTATTACATGTATACCCTATAGGTATTACACATATACCCTATAAGTATTACAGAAATATCTTTTATGGTATTACACTGATACCTTAATGGTATTACAGAAATGTCTTTATGGTATTACACTGATACCTTAATGGTATTACAGAAATGTCTTTATGGTATTACACTAATACCTTAATGGTATTACAAAAATTGATTAAGGTATCATATACTTGTCTTGAAACTATTTATTTTCCAAAGTTTATAAAAAACAGTGAATATCTTAAAGGTATTACACGAATACCTTAATGGTATTACACAAATGTCTTTATGGTATTACACTGATACCTTAATCTGTAAATAATCTAGCAAATTGTGATTTATTTACAATACCAATAGAACTAATATACAATACCAATAGAGGAAACTTACAACACCCACAATCACAACACAATAGTTATACATTAAAATCTTTTTTTTTTGAATACAGAAACTAAGCTGCTTCGACACTGCCTTTAGGGCACCCATGCCAGATGACCTCCGTTCATACCATTTGCAGGATGGTATTTCTCTTTTTGTGTGCTATCTCTCTGAGATGGCACAGTAGTTCCACCTCTCTCGAGTGTTGCTGTTCTGATCATGTTTTGTAACCGTGTGATGCTGTTCCTTGAACAAATTCTGTGTATCATTGGCTATTTCTTTGTTCTGCTGAGTTTTCATGCTGGCTGGCTTCGAGGTGGAAAATCGATGGCCCTGTTTGTAGATTGGTTTTTCTGCATTTCTCCCAAATCTAACTCCAAGACCTTCTTTTTTATGGGTTTTAAGAAGGAAGAGGATCGAAGAAGAAGAAGAAGAAGAGGAAGAGGAGGAGGAGGAGGAGGAGAGGAGGATTGGAGAAGGAGAATGAGAAGAAGAAGAAGAAGATGGAAAAAAAAGAAAAAAGAAAAGAAAAAAAAATATATATATATAATTCGGGTCGGGTTGGGGGTACGGATCCTGGATCCGTACCCCGGGGCACACAAGTCCTACTCAATATTAAAAAATGGTACAACAAGTCAGTTAGCATTTATCTGTGCTATATACGACTCTTATCAAGAGTAATCAATGATTTTAGTTGCAGTTCGATGATTTTAAAACTATTAAATTAGATATTATCCTAATAATATCAAATATTTAGATTTACTTCAACCATATTTAGATTTGGTCCATCATTATATATATTGTCTAAATAAATTAATACAGCACCTTTAAGCTTAAAAATAATTTTATTTACATTGAAAAAAAATTAAAAAATATTACTTCTAAAATACATGTAAATAATTATTTTGTAAATTAAAACACAGCATATCAATCAAATATATATATATAAGGAAAAAAGACCTATAAGTTTAAAAATAATTTTATTTCCATTTCAGAAAAAAAAAAGTAAAAAATCTTACTTCTAAAATATATGTAAATCATTATTCTATAAATCAAATATATATTAGGAAAATTTTTTATATATTCAGATATATTAGGAATAGAATTTTAGAGAAACTAAAACTCATATTTCGAATCATCACTTTCTTCACAAGTCTCTTCATATTCTCTAAAACCCTTCGCCATAATTGTCTCGCCGGAAAGTTGTGTTTTCAGACATGAACATCGGCGGTTCGGTTTCCCGGCGAACCAGAAGCCGGTCGGACGCCTTTTGGGCCGCGTGCTACGAGAAAATCCATGAAACCAAGAAAGAGAGCAGTGAAGATATTGCTAGCAATGGAGATATCAGCACTCAAACCTTTCAAGATTTAGATTATTCAGACAAAAGAAGTTACGATGAGTACGATGATGATGATGATGACGACGACGATGAGAACTATGGATATGTGGAGAAGAAGAAGGTTAAGGGATCAAGAAAAGCTGGGAGACCAGTGAAGAAGGCTCGTGTGGTTGAAGAATCAGAGTTCGTTAGTGTGTTTGATGAGTGGAGATTGAAGGAGAGAGATTTGATAAAAGAGAAAGTGCCGTTTGTTGTTGAGGAGAGAGAGAGTGTGGTGAGAGAAGAAGATCTTGATGGTGCAATGCCATTGAAGCTTGATGGGTGGAGATTGAAGGAGAGAGGTTTGAAGAGAGAGAAAGTGAAAGTGCCGTTTGTTGTTGAGGAGAGAGAGAAAGTAGAGAGAGAAAAAGATCATGATGATGCACTGCCATTGAAGTTCAGGTTTGAGGATGAAGATGGAGATGAGGAAGTGGAGAAAAGTGATTGGGATAGAGAGATTGATTCTTACTTTGATGATTTGGAAATGGGGCTATGGGAATCTGAAGTTGTTGAATGCAGAGATTCTTCTTCAATTGTAACTTCAATCTTGATTTCATTATTACAAGACAATTCTTTTAGCAGATACTTATGTTTGTGTTGATCATCTGCAGGCTGAGGACGAATGTGGTCTCGATGACTCTCCGATGGCACGATGCAGACGAGGAGAGCACGAACCTGTTCATGACGAACAGATAGGCATCATTTGCAGATACTGCTTATCTGTGTTGATCGATATCAAGCACGTTTTGCCCCCCTTTGTAAGTGTAATAATCGATCGATCTTAACCACGTTGTTTCGATGCAGAACAGTCTGTTTTAACTTATGTTTCTATTACAGCATGTGCAGAAACAGGACAGAAAAGACATGGAAGAAATAAGCAAGAATATGATGAATGAAGTTAAGTTAGACAGCTCAAACTCAGGCAATTTGGAGTCGTGTAATAAGCATCCGACAGGCAGTGTTCTGGATTTGATCCCCGATTCGAGCAAAGAACTGTACCCACATCAACTGGAGGGATTCGAGTTCTTATGGCGAAACATAGCTGGAGACACAGACCTCAAGAATCTCGAAAGGCTGTCCTCCAGTGGAGGCCAAGGATGCATAATCTCGCACGCCCCAGGGACAGGCAAGACCCGTCTCACCATCGTGTTTCTTCAGACATTCATGAAGCTATACCCCAACTGTCGCCCCATCATCATTGCGCCGCGTGGCATGCTCTTGACTTGGGAGCAAGAGATCAAGAAATGGAAAGCTGGCATGAGATTCCATAACCTAAACGAACGGAAGCTGTCCAATGAGGAAAACGAGGGGGTTCTTGATCAAAATCAGCAGAGTAGAGACTATATTCGGATGATCAAGTTGGTTTCGTGGATGAAGGGGGGTAGTGTATTAGGCGTAGGGTATCGTCTGTTCGAGGAATTGACTGGAGAACATAAGAGGAAAGACAAGGGTATGTTCAAGAAAGTGCTTCTTGAAGTGCCAAACCTATTGATCATGGATGAGGGGCATACGCCGCGTAATGATCAGACACGAATGTGGAAGGCTTTAACGAATGTGAAGACGAGGAGACGAGTTATACTCTCAGGAACCCCATTTCAGAACAATTTCAACGAGCTTTACAACACGTTGAGTCTGGTGAATCCCCGATTTTCTCATCAGATCATCAAGGGGAAAGGCAGGGGCAATTTAGGTAGAGATGATTGGGCGATTCTCACAAATTCAATTGGGAAAAACCGGGCCAACGATGATGGATTGGAGAAGCTTCGAAGGACGATTAAACCCTTTGTTCATATACACAAAGGCGATATACTAAAGAAGACACTTCCAGGGTTGAGGGATTGCTTGATCATCTTGAAGCCAACTGATCTGCAAAGAAAGTTGCTTGAAAAGGTTGCTCAAATTGACAACTTTCTTGACAAAGATCACTTGGCTTCACTAATATCAGTTCATCCCTCACTTGTATCCAAAAGACTGGAATTCTCCGATCACAAAACAAAGCTCGATTCTCTGGAATCGGACTACAAAGCCGGGGTTAAAACAAACTTTTTGATCAATCTAGTTGAAGTCTCGTCTAAACTTGGAGAGAAAGTGTTGATCTTCAGTGAGTTCATCCCTCCTTTACTCCACATCAAGAGCCTGTTAAAAAAATCGAGACTCAAGTGGAACGAAGGGCGTGAAGTACTGTACATGGATGGGGATATCACCCTAAAGCAACGCCAGTGTTTGATCAACTCGTTCAACAACAAAAAGGGCAATGCTAAGGTGATGTTGGCCTCACAACGAGCTTGCTCGGAAGGGATAAACCTAGTCGGGGCATCAAGGGTCGTGTTGCTCGATGTGGCCTGGAATCCTCAGGTTGAAAGACAGGCGATTTGCAGAGCTTATAGGCTTGGACAAGAAAAGATGGTTTATGTATATCATTTGGTGACATTGATGGAGATAAAGAAGTACGAGAGACAGGCGGAGAAGGAGAGGATTTCCGAGCTGATATTCAGTCCCGGTGGCGGTGGTGGTGGCGGCGGCTCCGGAAGTGGGGAAGATAAGATTCTGGAAGCCATGGTTAGTCAAGACAGAGATGGTAGTATGTTTGAAAGGATCATTCATCAGCCTAAGGAATCTGATTGGATGAATTCTTTTGGTTAATTTTAGTTTTTTAGTATTTAATTAGAATTTTTGTGAAGCATTTTTTGTTGATTATTTGTACTAAAGAATGATTTCTTTTTCTACTTCACTGATGACTAGTTGAAATAGATAGTTCTTATCTTATGTTTCTTTTCAATAGGAAATATCACAAATTTATAATAATAATTCAGACCTAAATTGATAAAAGTTAATGATAATAATGTGTGAAATTCAAACTTTTTATTCTCACAAAAAATAAAAAATAAAATCTCAAACCTTGAGAAATCTGAGGTTGGAAGGTAATTTCACTTGAACTTCAAAGAATCGTGTGTGGTGTCGCCTAGCTTGTTTGCCGTGCAGACTACATGAAGCAACAGAACTCGTTAACTTGAGGGAAGCAACAAGAAACATGCACAATCGTTTTAATTTTAATTAAAAAGAAAAAGAACGATCGAAAGTGAACTTACTAGCATTTCATGGTCCCCCATAATCTCATCTATCAACTCTGCTAAAGGTTTGTCGGCACTATTTGGAACGAGGGCCGCAAAGACAGGCTGTTCGAGACCTGCATGAACGAGATCAAAACCAGAAATTAGTGAAGAAATGTATACTTCAAATGAAGGAATTCTGGTGTCTGAAACTTTGATATTCCTTACCACTTTCTAAGAAGGAATCGATGAACATATTCATCTCTTCCCCAGTTAGACCAGATAAGAAGCAAATTCGTGGAACTGATTTGGCAACCTGCAGATATGGAATAGCTTCGATCATTACATTGGATAACTCAGACATATTAATAACTGAAACTACTCAGACAAAGAGAGAAAGAGATCACTATTTTGCCATTATGTCAAACAAGAATCAGTTCATCAATGCAGTATCTCATTCCTCCAATTAAAAGATGGCGTAAAAAAACATGTTGATCAAATATAGAAACCAACTACGGATTTCAAGATGATTAAAGATTGCAATCTCAGACCCTTAAAGATCTAACCTTTGATGCTTCGAGATTTGATTGTTTGGTGTTCATTGCTTCCCACAGTGAACCATTAATCATGTCTTCAGTGCAAAAGATCACCTGAATAAAATTTTAAGCGATCAAAATCGCTTTCATTTGAAGGGTTCTTGAAAAACGAAGAATCAATGAGCTAACTAGTACAAAATGAACCCATGTTTGTATGGTGATTCCACTGGAAAGCCTCAAGAGATTTAACTAGAATTAAAAACCGTTAAAGTCTAAGATCATACAGAATTAATGCATAAAAAGAGCAAATCTGCCAAAACCAAACGAAAGGAAATTCAGTATGTATATGTAAAGCAAAAGGAAGAAAAGGTAATATCTCGATTGTACCCAAATTCAGTACCGGTGCTCATAGTTACCTCAAGAAATTCACCATCCAACTCCTTCAGAAACTGTTGTATCTGCAAAAAAGGTAATACATTAATGAGAATTAGCTACAATGGCGATGAAATTTACACCCCATCTATCAAGTTCGACCCTCATACTATATAACTGATAGAGAATAAAAGAAAAGGAATTTCGATTATAAACACCAGTATCATACAAGGAATGCAATCAAACCTTTGGAGCCTCTTCAACCTTGAAGCCAAGTAACAATAAAGCCTGAAACCAATGCATAAATGTGAAACTTCATTTTCGTCCATTGTTTTCTTCTTTTCGTTTTACTAAAAACAAAAGCAATGTAAAGAATGGATGGCATGGAACTGACCAGGACTTACAGGTGGACCATAATTCGAATCTTCGGAATCTAAAGGGACAAACTTGGAATCCTCAATCAATTCAGCAGGAAGATCTATAGAACACTTGAAGCAATTTTGGATCAGAAGAAGTTGAAGCAATGTATAAAGGGAAATCAAATTCTTCTATGGGCTTACTATCTCAGATGATTAAAAATTATGATACATAAATGATCTACCAATAATAGAATTCAATGGTTTATCAATTGTTCTAAACAGCAAGATAAACCAATAATCACATATTACTAAGAATTGAAACTTGCTGGATTAGTGAATATAGATAAACAAACATAGCCCCAAGTCAAAGCAATCAGAAAATGCACACATTTTTCCACAACTACATCAAAGATTCAGTAATTTGACAAAATTAACTAAATTCTTGGAAGCCCAGATGAACAAATCATTCAAGAACAAGTATAGAGAGAGAGAGAGAGAGAGAGAGAGAGACCTTCAGAAGAGGCTTTTGAAATTGTGCACTTCAGTTTGAGGTTCAAATTAGAAGCAGTTTTGGATGAAGAAGAAAAGCTTGGAAAGCTTGTGTTAACATGAGATGGTGATTTCGGCAAGTTGAGAAAAACAGAGCGATATTGGAAGACCAAAATTTGGTCTGAAATTAGTGAAAAAGCCATAACCAGACTCTGTGTTCTCTCTCTCTCTCTCCTCCCCTATCTTCTCTATCCTTGCTGATATTCTTGCAGGAGGTGAATTCTATTATCTTCAAAAATCAATAACTGAAAAAACAAAAAAACAAAAAACTTTTCTCAACATATCAAATGGTAATAAAATTGAAACTTAACTAAAAGATGTTTTAATTCATTAAAATTTACTATACAGTATATCACTTACATTGCTATTTAAAAAAATGCAATGAATTTGCTAAAAATAATACTTATGAAAAGATTTATTTTATAGCTTCCACGTTCTCAAAGACAAAGTATCTAACATTTCATAAATTTTTAAAACTTTTTATATATTGTAATTTGAGAATCCAACCAATAACTAGGGATGTAAATGAACCAAGTCGTTCGCAAACTATTCGCGACTCGGCTTGATAAATATTCGTTCGAGTTCGTTTGTGAAGCTTAACGAGCCGAACTCGAGCCCGAATTTCGAGCTCGAATACTTAACAAGCCGAACTCGAGCCTGGGCATGTTTGATTCGAAAGCTCGCGAACAAGTTCGTTAAGCAGGCTCGCGAACCTGTTCGCGAACCTGTTCGCGAGCCTGCTTAACGAACCTGTTCATGAACAAGTTCGCGAACATGTTCGCGAGCCTGTCTGACGAACCCATTCGCGAACATGTTTGCGAGCCTGCCTAATGAGCCTGTTCGTGAACAGGTTTGCGAACAGGTTCGTTAAGCAGGCTCGCGAACATGTTCGTTAGGTTCGTGAAGAGTTCGTTAGCATATTCGTTTAGTGTTTGTGGGCTAGTTTATTTATATATTTTATAATAGTATTAGAGTTTAAAATTTAAATAAATATATAAATTAAAAAAATCTTAACACAAATATTACATGATTAAATTAAACATATTCATTTTATAAACATATTAACTAATAAAATTCAATACAATTTACTTATTTCTAATATATTAATTGTATTGTCATTTGAATATCTTTAAAATTTTGATATTAAATTATTAATGATACAATTTAGTGATGATATATTATCTTTATATAAAAGATATAATGCACAATTAGCAATTTTTAAAATAAAATATGTATTAATTATCAATATCTGCACAATTAGCATTTTTAAAATTTTAAATTTAAGATTTTAAAATAATAAAAAATAGAGATATTAATTAGAGTTTAGATTCTTCAATATAATATTATGGGATTTAAAATCCACATAGATATATACGTGTACACACGCGTGCCCGTACACACACATATATATATATATATATATCTAAACGTAACTCTCGAATGTGTTATATAGTTTTCGAACAAACTAAGTAGATAATTGGTTATATATTGTTAACTTTAAATATAAAACATATCAATAATTAGATATTTTACGTTTTTGTATTTATCATCAGTAAGAATTTTAGTGTTACAATTATACATTTTACATTCTTATATTAACATATCACGAGTCTTGTAATGATTTCGCGAATGAGATAAATTATATACTTCTTGAAAAATATAACATATTATCTAAAATTTATAATTTAATCATAAAACATATCTATAATTAGATATTTTACATTTTTATATTTATCATCAATAAGAATTTTAGAATTATAATTATACATTTTACATTCTTATATTAACATATCAACTTATAAACAAAGATAAATTATATATTTCTTAGAAAACATAGCATATTATCTAAAATTTATAGTTTAACCATAGAACATATCTATAATTTAGTTACTTTACATTTTTATATTTATCATCAATTAAAAATATAGAGTTATAATTATATATTTTATATTTTTATATTAACATATAAACTTATTAACAAAGATAAATTTTACTGTTCAAAAACATTCAACATATTATCTAAAATTTATAGTTTAATCATAAAACATATTTATAATTAGATATTTTACATTTTTATATTTATCATCAATAAGAATTTTAGAGTTATAATTATACATTTTACATTCTTATATTAACATATCAACTTATAAACAAAGATAAATTATATATTTCTTAAAAAACATAGCATATTATCTAAAATTTATAGTTTAACCATAGAACATATCTATAATTTAGTTACTTTACATTTTTATATTTATCTTCAATTAAAAATATAGAGTTATAATTATATATTTTATATTTTTATATTAACATATAAACTTATTAACAAAGATAAATTTTACTCTTAAAAAACATTCAACATATTATCTAAAATTTATAGTTTAATCATAAAACATATTTATAATTAGATATTTTACATTTTTATATTTATCATCAATAAGAATTTTAGAGTTATAATTATACATTTTACATTCTTATATTAACATATCAACTTATTAACAAAGATAAATTATATATTTCTTAAAAAACATAGCATATTATCTAAAATTTATAGTTTAACCATAAAACATATCTATAATTTAGTTACTTTACATTTTTATATTTATCATCAATTAAAAATATAGAGTTATAATTATATATTTTATATTTTTATATTAACATATAAACTTATTAACAAAGATAAATTTTACTCTTAAAAAACATTCAACATATTATCTAAAATTTATAGTAAGAATTTTATTGTTTTATGTTTTTTTTAGTTGTTAACATCTCTAATTTTCATAATTTATTGTCTTGAACATTGTAGGTGGCAGTTGAACATTTGTATTTGTCGTCAAGGACCAAAGGTCGAGAAGTTTAATATTTAGAATATTATGTTAACTTGAAATTTGACTATTTTAATTATTTTTGTACGTCATTGTTGAATTATGAAATTTGTATGTGTTATTATGTTTATTTTCTAGTTAAATCTTGAAATGGAGGCCAAAATTAGTGTTAACGAACTCGAGCCCGAACTCGAGCTCGAGCTCGAACAATCGAGCTTGAATTCGAGCTTGTTAACGAACTCGAGCCCGAACTCGAACTCGAGCTCGAGCTCGAACAATCAAGCTCGAATTCGAGCTTGTAACCGAACTCTTTCGAGCTTTTATCGAGCCGAACTCGAACTGGGCTCTTTGTCCTATTAATGAGCCTTATCCGAGCCGAACTCGAACGAATACCGAGCCCAATATTTTTCAAACGAGCCGAGCTCGAGCTTCATTCCTAAGGCTCGAACCGAACTCGAGCCCGAACCGAACTCGAACGAGCCGAACTCGAGCCCAGTACTGTTCGACTCGGTTCGGCTCGTTTACATCCCTACCAATAACCTTTAAGTATAATAATATAATAAGAGTAAGAGATAAGAAAGGATAAAACGTTTCAAATATAAATGCGATTCCATAATCATCTGTACCTAGATTAAAACAAAATATATATATATATATAGTTTTCAATCATGAGTCATGACAATGTGGAAAACCTAATAATTTTGTCTCTATCTGTCCTAAAATGTTTGTGTCAAATGAAGCTACAACCACAAAATGCTATTACCACTTCAATTCAATTCTAAGGACTATTATATATAATATCCATCGACGGCTCAAGCTTAAAATATTTTATGAAACAATTGCTGACCAAATTAGATTTAATCAATCTCATCATTTCTAATTTAATACCAACTATATTCAGAGACGAATTTACGGGAATTGGTAGCGGTGTTCGCTCCCTAAAATTTTCGAACGACATAAAATGTATATCTAACCTATGTAAAAGTATGAATATTTCTTACAAAATATAGATTTCTAATATATTCTTATTAAAAAATTTATTTAAAGTTATAATAGTAATTTTAAATAATTTTACATTAGGAATTCTAAAACAAAATCACGTAGAGTTCTATTATGAGTAGAACTCTAATTTACTATACATTTTTTTAATTTAATTTAATTGAACATAAATTGTATATTCTTATAAAAAATATTATTTAAGTTTAATAGTAATATTATACTTTTGATTTAAAAATTTATCATCCACGTGCGACGTACGTTCTGATACTCGTACATATAAAATGTGATTAAATAATTATAAACACGAATTTCACCATCCTCAATTTTCAAAACTTTGATAAATATTTAAAAAATATATTTCGCCCTCGTTAAAATCTTCTTCCCTAATTGTATTAATGTGGACAAAACTAATAAATATGTGTGATGTTGAAATATGTTTAGGTTTATCAAAAGAATCTCAGCCAAATTTATATATATAAAAAGAAGATATATTCAATAAAAATAACATAACTAATTTTCCCTCCTAAATTTACATATTATAATTGGAAAGAAGTTAGTTAGAACAATTAAAAAAAATCAAAAATAAAAAGATTTAGAGTCACTCTCTTGTGCATCAGTTGCACGAATCTGTGATCCGTGCAACTGAGCCGTGCGCGGGTTGGACTGGCCCGTCCAACCCGTACCTCTTTACTTATTTCGCGTGTTTTGGTCGTTACCCTCACGTTATGTTAGGGTTACCTTCGCGTTATGTTAGGGTTATCTTCGCGTTATGTTAATGTGACCCCATATCCAGATTTCATACCCTTAGTTTAAAACCACTGAACTAAAATGTTAATCATACCCTCATGTTATGTTAGGATTACCCTCATGTTATGTTAGTGTTACCCGTGTACCCTAACACGGGTAACACTAACATAACATGAGGGTAATCCTAACATAACATGAGGGTATGACTGCCTGAGCGAATCTTGGTGGGTTTGAGCGCACCCACCAGGTGCGTGGGGGCGCGTGAAAGCGCGTTGGGGCACGTGAAAACGCGCTTCAGAGGCGCGTGGGGCTGGTCGACCCGGGTGCATGGATCCTAGATCCATGCACCAGTTGCATAAAATATTGATCTATGCACCAATTGCATAAAATATTTTGCTAAAGATTTATACTTTTAAGAATTGTAGGGTCCTCTAGGTTGGGGTATAGCCTATTGGTAGGTTATTTAGGTTATTTTTTTATTTTATATAAATCATAATCTTTAAATTAAATCATTTTTTCAATTTAAATTTTTGTTTTAATCTATGATATATCAAATTTATCATTTTGGTATCTAGAATTTTGTTGTTAATGCATGATATATCAGATTTATCATTTTTTATGAATTCTAATTTGTTATTTACATTGCATCGTAAAAAAACAACAATGTATAAATTTGATTTTTAAATTTTGGTGCATAATTAAATTTAACACAATTAGAAATACAAAAACAAATGACTAAATTAAACTAAGATTAGGAAATTAAAAAATAATTTGTAAAACACAAAATTTTAGACTTTTGGAGAAATTAATTATAATGAAAAACATTTTTATATAGTTGTTTGGTTTATTTGTCAATATAAGTGCGTTCAATACTCAGTTATCTACATTATTTGAATATATAAAAATATATTTAGGTATTTATATATTTTCTTTAACTATAAATAATTAAGTTAATGGTTAGATCGAAAATTTCAAAAAAAATTATAATTGTGAACGTCAGGGAACATTCAAAAAATACAATAATATATTTATCATGAAACTTATGTCTATATTATAAATTGCAACATGCATAACATATCTTTATGAGTTAAAATGTTTTTTTAATATCAATGATCGTTTTAACATTCATGATACAATAAATGTTTTCTCATTACCAATTTAATTTATTTTAATTCACAAAATTGGTTAGTGTACAAAATTGGTGTCAGTTTTAACAACTTCATATTTCAAATATAGATTTTATAATTCATTGTTCAACAAAAATATAAATTTATATAGTATTGTTTGCATTTTAAAAACATAATAATATTTAAAATGAGAAACAATGGAGATAAAATGTCTAAATTCTTATTGATATATAATTTAGGTTACGATAATACTATCAAATTATATTATTAAATTTTTTAAAATTAATAAATTAAATTACAAACCGTGTAACGCATAGGTATAATTCTAGTTAATTATTCAAATATCTTTATGGACTATGGTGACTGGGAAGGGTATATCGGTCATATAAAAAAGATTGCTCTGGCATTAGCAATGACAGTGGTTTATTAATCGAAACTCATCCGAAACAAAAAGGGACAAAATCAAACACTGCAAACATTGGCATCACGCATATATAATATTTGTACATATCATATACGTATATAGAAAGTAGAATCAATTACTATTATAAATACATGTGAATGGACGGCACAAGAAGACCCAATTTAGTTGGGTAAAATATATGTAAGTTCTTGAAATTCTTCTCTTCAACCCTGAGCCCTGAGTTTTGCTTTGTTTATCAATTTTTGTTTTCTTGCAATTGTATTTCTGTTCTTGATCCGTTCTTTGATTGCTATTGGACTAAGATTTGATTTTGATATATGGGTTCTATTTGAATTTTGATTGTGTGCCTTGCTTTGAGTTTCAGTTGTTAAGATTTTCTTGAGAAATTTTGGGGTTGCCCTTTCCTCCCCTTTTTTTTTTTTTTTTCCTTTTTTTTCTTCCATTTATGTAAATTATCATTGATGTCAGCTCCTTGTTCAAAAATGTGATGAGCTTTAACTGAGTCTTAAATCAAGATTTGAGTGAACTAGTTCTTGATTGCTTTCTGGTTTTAAATGAAAGCCCATATGTTGTATCTATATGTAGGGAAAGATTAAATTCTCTCTCAAAATGTAGGAGATTGCTGGATTTTTCATAAATAATGTGAAATCTGTAGCCTTTCTGTATTGAGTTGACTAATCAAACTTTGTTTGTGAAATCCATATCTGTGGTTTCTGTGGTTTTTTCCAGTTTGTGAGGCTCCATTGCTGCAGCTCAAGTTAGAATTATGGATTGTCTCTGATTGATTTTTGGATTTTTATTATTGTTTAAAATTGTGTGGCTCAATGGTCAATTTCTGCCTGTTTTGTGAAACCCTTTAATGGAGATTCTAGAATCAGTTCACGAGGCTTAGTATTAGATGCCGTTACTTATAAGTCATCCATTTGAGATTTCACTCGTTCCTATGTGTAGGAGTAGATAGTTTAGCCTGATTTCCTCTTAAATATCTGGGGAATTCGACGAGATTTTTCCAATCAGGAAAGTCCAACCTGATTGCATTGGTTGCACTGTTGTTTAATATTTGTGGTAAATATAAATCCAGGGAAGATTCTGTATAATTAAAGAAAAAAGGGAATTTGGGTGAAGAAACTCCATATTCTGTTTTGGAATGGCAGAGCTAAATTTTGGTGGGAATCTTGCATGGTTAATGTAATTTAGGGAACTCCATTACTCTGCATCACAACGTTGGAGAAGGTGATTGCACTAGCAGACTTTTTTTTGGCTAAAAACCATGACTGAATTGAGTTATAGGAAGAAGATGGGAAAACTGATGATATATGTAGACTAACTTCAAAAGATGCTAACTGAAGACTTCTCTGACTTGGCTTTGCAGGCTTATCTTGTTCGTGGATTGCATGTAATTTGCAAAGTTGATGCATGATCTATGTTCAAGTAAGTGTAGCTCGAACTTGTTTTTCCCAAAAGAAAGTGTCGGTTTTTGTTGTATGTGATGGTGGATAAGGCCGTAGAGGATGAGGAATGATAATATTGAATTGATATTGTTGCTCTTTAAAGAAAAATAGAACTCAATGCTGCCCTTTGTTTATATCAATTTCCATGATTATTATGTAGTATTGAATCTGATATTTCTCAGATATATCTCTCGGCTCTCTAGGTACTCCTTCATTAAACTTTGATGTTAAATCATTTGCTTCTTGTCATACTCATTTTTGTAAATCTAAATCGTTATCATGTACATCGTTTTTTTTTTTTCTGAATAGAAAATCTGGCAGTTTGATCTTAGTATACGATGATTATTGATCTTGCACCTGTCATCTATTAAGTGTCGTTCCAGCTGCATGAAAACCTTACGTTGATCTCCTGATTTCAGCCCCCTCCCGCCCCCACACATTTTTGTAAACTGTGAGTCTTATTGATATTCAGGAATACTTAACATGAAAATTTTGTAACTTTAATGAGTTTTGGAATTTCAAGATATGATGCTGTGTCAATGAGTTCTTTTATTTGCTTTTGTTAACCAGTGGTACAAACGATTTATTCTCCATCGATTTAATCCAGTGATGAGGAGCCAATTGCCTTCAAAAAGATGCATGATTTTTCCACAGTTGATGGTTTTGTGGAGATAACTGAAAACTTATCAGACATGATAAAATTTGTGGCGAACGAGCCCTCAGTGGGGCTTTACTATATTCAGCAGCACACCCAGAATGCAACCCCCAACCTTATTAATCTCAAGAACAACATCGTTGGAAAGTCCCATGAGACAGTTTTGCATACAGAAGATCTAGAGGATTCGATTACCATGGTGAGATCAATGAAAGAATGTGGCTTCCCGGTTGCTGATGAAATGATTAGAGATATGAAAAAATCTCTTTCCATCATATCATCAAAGCAGCCCAAACGAGGACTAATTTACAACTCCAACTCAAATTTTCTTGGAAGAACTAGCTCATGGTCTCCAGCCACCTGGGGTCGTAATTCAGTTTATTCACAGCAGGATAGTGAGAGGACCACTGGCTATCTATCCAGTGTTTTTAAGTCTGCAAAGCAACGAGCTAACAGCTTCAAGCTCCCACAAGTAGATTCCATAGAAGCGAGTGAATCCAAGAATGAGAAGCTTCCATTTGATTATATAGAAACAAGTGCGTCTGGTAGTCCTTCAGTAACCATACCAGCAGTGGAGCATGAAGATTCACAGTTATCAGATGAAACTGGCAGGGAACTCCAAGAACAATCACAACTCAGTAAGAGTTTATCTCATCAACAATTTTTGTCATTGTATGAGAATTATGACGAGTTCAAGGCTGATCAAGAAGCGAAGCTAGAAGAATGGTTGAGAGAGGCGGGGAATAAGGATCATAGAGTGGGGAAGAAAATGGACAAAGGAGCTTTAGCTGGAGAGGACTTACTTCCATGACAAACAGTTGTCCTAAACTGCATTGCTCGTTCTCTGGTGAGTTCTGAATCTTTGTATTTAGATGAGGTGGAGAAAAGATCGAAAATGATGTATTTGGTTTATAGTCATGATACCATCATTATGTGAACGGCTTTTAACTGTTGATTGTTTGTAGAGATCTGTTGTTGGCATGCGGCATTATTTAATACACCACATCTAGTGAACTCCCATTACAAGTTGTGGTCTTTTAAGTTTGATTGAACGGACCAAGAGAGTAGTTTTTCTGTGTCGAACAAATTTAAAATGTTCGACCTGCTACTCACAGAACACTTTTAACAATGTTAGACAACTAGTTGTCGAAATTTTTTAAATTGTGAAACATTTATAAAGTGAGCAGAAGCTCAGGTTTGCTCAATCAACAAAATACTGTTTTTAGGTGAAAACTCAAACTTGTGGCTAAAACTTACATTGTTTGAGTTCATTGTGTTTCTTTGTCAATTGATGGCTTCTATCATTAATAACTTTTTGTGTATTATAAGTCTTTTTGTAGAGTGATCAAATTAGGTTTGTAAGAGAAGTGATATTAACAATGAGGGTAAGTGGGAAAGAATAACAATAATCAAGAATAAAATATTGATGTGGGCAAAGTGATTTGAGTTTATTATTCTTAATAAAAAATGAAGTTTCATTAGTGATACATATTTGCTACACTGGACTATGGAACTGTGATCTCATTTGACCATGTCTAACCTTAGATCTTCACCAAAATAAATAAATAAAATTGAAAAGACTAGAATGTTTTTATCTTAATGAGTGAAATATTTTTGTCTTTTTTATCTTTTTTTATTAATCAAGAAACTCATTACTTCGTTGATAACATAATAAGCACAGAGTTTTTAGATATTGTAAAAACAAATATCAACGGATGTTCGACATGGAAACAAGCAAAGAAGTAATTACTGCTTATATTATCTATAAAAACTCATAAAAAGACATTCGATACCTTAAACAGACTAATTTTCAAGAAAACTTTATGTTATTCAAATTCACAACATTTATAGTTCAGTCGTTTTTTCACAACATTTTTCTTGCAAATTTCATGATTTAACTTATAAACAAGGTACAAAACATGGATTTATAGTGGATGAAGATGGTTTATGGTTCTACAATGCTATTGTTGTTTGGTTAGAGATCACTAAGCATTACAAATAACGTTCAACTAAAGTTAACCATACATTTTCAATGTGTATAATGGATAATGGTCAAACATCATTATAACATTTCAGGTTTAAAGTTGTTAGCACTGATCAACCAATAATTGTCGAACAATATGTAGAAAAAGCCTCATCTTTTTAACCAATAAAATTTGAGGTATCATAGCGCGTTACGTTACATATGTACTCTTCAGGTATCATGTGTATACTTTTAATATACTATTTTTTCCCATGTTAAAACGTGATGTTAGATATATATTCTTTGGATATCACATGCATACCCTTAAGGTATTACTTTCTATTCAGTGATAAATATTGTGTATATATTCTTCAAATATCACGTGTATACCCATAAAATATTACTTGATGTTTATTCGCTAAGAGTATTGCTCTTGTGCACCAGTTGCATGGATCCAGTTGTCTACGGGTCGAGTCGGGTTGGATCTGACCCGGATCCACGCCCAGTTATTTATTTATTTTTTAATTTATGCGGTAACTTTTATATTATATGAATATAACCTTTATATTATATGACTATAACCTTTTTGTACAAATATCATAACCTTTAAGTTAATATACTTAAAAAAATTTCAATATAAAAATTTAAGATAATAAAGCTGAAAACCTTTATGTTGTGATGATTTAACCTTTATGTTATGTTGTATGTAGCTTTTATATATAAATATCATAACCTTTATTTACTTAAAGAATAACATAAAGGTTGTGTTAATATAACATAAAGGTTAATATTATTATGCGTAAATGTTGCATTATTACAACTTAAAAGGTTTACAATGTGTTAAAACTTAAAATTATATACTTAGAATTATTTTAATCATGTAATATAACTGAAAACTTTCATATTCTTATAACTTAACATTTATGTTATATTGATATAACATTTATATACAACTATCATAACCTTTAAAAAATATAAAGGTTATATTATTATAATATAAAAGTTAATTATTATAATGTTAAGGTTAAGTTATTATAACATAAAGGTTTAAAAGGTAATATATATTTATCTTACTCTGTAAAATATTAAATTATCAGGATAGAAGGGTTATGCGAATATATCATAAAGGTTATGTAAATATAATGAAAATGTTAAGCAAGCATAACTTAAAGGTTAGACTAAATAACTAAAAGGTCATGGAGTGAAATTAGGGTTTGAGTGCGATTTGGGGGCACGTGCCAACCTGTGGGGGCTCGTTCCAGCGCGTTTTGGGCGTGAAAATCACCTCCCGGGTCATATGACCCGGATTAACCCATGCACTTGGTATATAGAAATAATTGTGATTCGCTAAAGGTCTCGAATTTTTGTTATGTATGTAAGTAATACCGTAAGAATATACACGTGATACCTAAAAAATATATATCCAACACCATGTGGTGGTCAAGTTGGGTACCATGCCCAAGAACACATAAGTGTAACTTAAAAATTGATAATGTGCTTACTTTCCATAATAATTAATTAAATTGAATTATAGCTCTAATAGAATATCGTACAAGTTTTTCGATAAACATCTTAACAATACTAATAATAAGAATTAGAAAAATGAATTTAAGATCAAAATTGGACATAATTTTTTTTATCGAGAGAGTGACACGACTTGCATACAATCTATTCTTTATGTGAGTTGGGTGCATGGTGCACCCGAGTCGACCCGTCCACGTGTTCAAAAGACGCACTCCCACGTACATCCCACACATTTAGGTGGATGCGCTCAAATCAATTCAAATTCGCTTTAGGTGACATACATTTACGTTATGTTAGTGATACATTTATGTCATGTTAGCGATATCTTTGTATATTGATTTCATATCTTTAGAATTTTCAACTTCGCTCAAGGTGACATACTTTTACGTTATATTTAGGATATTTTTATATTATATTAGACATACATTTATGTTATGTTAGCGATACATTTGTATCCTAATTTCATACCATTATAATTTTCAACTATACATTTATACCTTATAGCAATGTTAGACATTCTTTGAGTTATATTTAAACATACTTTTAGTTATGTTAGTTATACATTTATATAATGTATAATGTATGTCTAACATAACATGAAATTATCTCTAACATAACGTAAAAGGTTTGTGTACAAAATGTGCTGAAGTTAGATTTTTTTTTTTAAATTAAAGTTATAAAATCTGGATATAAGTATCTTTAACATAACTTAAAGATATCTCTAACATAATATAAATGTATTTTTATAATAACTTAAAGGCATGACATAAAAAGTAAGCGCGAAAGAAAAAAAAAAAGGGTCAGACGCCCCAAATCCGACCCGGGTGCATGGATCTTCTCGAGAGAGTTATTCTTCTATATATATATATATATAGCAAAAAAAAATCACCACTTTTTAAAAAATTGTAAATTTATCCCTACTTTTCAATAATTGCAAAAAATAAAAATAAAAATAACAACTTTTGTTCATTGTTGCAATTTAGACCATTTTGAATTTTCTGAGAAACCGAAGTCCATATGTCCGGCAAACATGTCACGTCACATGCCATATTGTATGCCACGTCATTTCTAACCAAAAAATATTTAGAAAGCACATTGCAAAATAAAATCATCACCTTTCGTAAAGTTGCAATTTAATCTCAACCTTTCAAAAATTAGCAAAAAAAGCACATACTTCATTTTGCAATTCAAATTTATTCATTCATGTTTAAATTCATCATGGAGACGTCACATAAACTACACAATCATAAAATTGTTTATCTATATCAAAATAATGTTGTCTCTAGTATATTAATTTAAATATTTTTCTTTAATTTGAAGATAATTAAATCATAAATCTCATTTACAACATTTTAAAAAATTGTATTCTTGTTCTAAAAAACAGTAAAACATATAATTACATGAAATAAATTATAATCTTCATGATATTAAGCACATTGATCAACAATAATGTATCGAATCGTTGTCGATCATGACCATAGAGTTTAATAATCAAATCGATGAAATACGAAAAAGTTTTGAAGCAACTTTGATTAAATCATGATTTAGAGTTGAGAAAATGTTTTATCAACATGATAAATAAAACAATAGAAGAACTATCTATCTACGCATATATGTCAAGTGTCCAAATTGAATTTCCTATTATCTATTTAACATATAATTAATTTTCCATACATTTAAAAAATGCATAATAATAATCATACAAATTTCCAAATGCATGCGTATATATTTGATATTTGATATTTGATCTAGAGATGAATCATTATATTCATATTTGATCTAGCTAATTAAAAGAATAGAACATTATTAATATGACTCGATCCATTTCAAGAAATTAAATAAATTAAGATCTTTATGTTGATTTAGAAAATTGTATTATTTTTGTTCTAAAAGGTTGTAAATGAGAGCTGTGATTTAATTATTTTCAAATTAAAGAAAAAATATTTAAATTAATATACTAGAAATGACATTATTTTGATATAGATAAACAATTTCATGATTGCGTAGTTTATGTGACGTCTCCATGATGAATTTAAACATCAAAGAATAAATTGCAAAATGAAGTATGTGACTTTTTTTTGCTAATTTTTGAAAGGTTGAGATTAAATTGCAACTTTAAGAAAGGTGATGATTTTATTTGCAATTTGATTTTTAAATCTTTTTTGGTTGGAAATGATGTGGCATCTAATGTGGCATGTGACGTGACATGTTTACCGGACAAGTGGACTCCAGTTGTCGAAAAATTCAAAATTGATCTAAAGTTGTGATTTTTTTTTTTTTGCAATTATTGAATCACAACTCAATTATTGAATCACCAACTTTTGAATCACAACTCGAGATGGAGAAACGAGTTGTCTGGCTTTTCAAGCCATGGCCTTCTGAGACCATTCTTGGCAAAGAATTCTGAGACCATCTGTTAGTTTTCATTGACGATGTTCATATTAGGGAACTTAATTTTTGAACTCTCTTCTTCTGAGATCTTCTTGTCCAACAAGAAGTTGCAAAAAAATGGCCCATTGCTTCTTCTTCCTCCTCCTTAAATCATAATTTTGACAATTGGGAATAGAAAACACATCACCAATTATCATTTGATTGAGTGTTTTGAGGATTTTGGCATTTACACATCAAGCAAACAGGAGAGAGAGAGAAACAAAATGTAAAAATGTGATACACTAAAAGGAATTTATGTAATACCTTAAACGTATTTATGTAATGCCTGAAAGAGATTTATGTAGTACTTGAAAAGTGATTATCAAATACCTTAAATTTAAGTATAAATATGTAATACTACATAGATAAAAATGTAATACCTTAACCATATTTTATGTAATATGTAATACTTTAAGAATAAATACGTAATACCTTAAACTATAAACAGTAATACATTAAAGCTGAATATGCAATACCTTGTAATACCTTATGTTTTAAGCTTAATACCTTAAAAATAAATGTATAATACCTTAAAATTATACACGTAATATCTACCTATAGAGTATACACGTAATACATATCACTGAATAGAATTTGGTATGTGCGTAATACCTATCATTGAATAAAATTTGGTGTGCGCTCAGGTGAGGGCGCGCGTGATAGCGGCCCACGAGTCGGATCGGATCGGGCGCTTTAAAGCATGAGCATTGGTTAACAAAAATTTGTGATTAATAAAAACAAAATTTTGTTAAGTAATTAAGGAGTTAATATGTGTGTGTTTTTATTGGTGTTATAAAGGTGTGGGCCATGTTCTGAAAAAGTAATTATAAACAATTATTGAAGAGAGAGAAAGAGAAAAAAGTTGATTATTATAATAATAAATTTATATTTTTTGTTATAGTTGATTGAACAAAATTCATTTTTGTTCAAAGGTATGAACAAAAATTTAAAGAGATAGTAGAAAGAGTTAGTATAAAAATTTAAGGAGATAGAAAGAGTTAGTATAATTTGTATTATGTGGTATTTTAATAGTATTTTTAATGTTTCACCAAATGATATTTATTGTTTGTTTCAGCATGCATGCATATGTTTATTTTTCTTTTTACTTGATTTGCATTGTTTTGATTTTATTTCTAATTTAATTTCGATCCCACAGAGACTAGTGAATTAGAACGATGTTAATTACCTAATTAGATTACCTAATTTTATCTAGGTGACCCAATTGAGAGAATTGAACCTAATTAACCTATGTCTAGAAACAGATAAACGAAAGAAAATATCAAACAAGAAAATATCAAGATGTGGCTTGTGTATTTCGATGTGGATGAATCTTTGTGTCTATGTTTTGTTTTGAGTCACAAAATCCCAATTTCTATCTCCCAAGTTTGTAGTGATGTTTCAAATGATGTATATATATATTATTTATTAAATCTAATGTCCGGGATTTAGATTTGTAAAGACAAAAATGGAATGCATAAAATGTCATGAAATTAGGTTTGGGTAGAGTTCTAGTCAAAACGGGGTTTGAAAAGACCAAACGAAACGCGACCCGGCCGGATCCGGATGACCCGGCCCATATCAAACAGAAAAACAGAAATTTGGGGCATAAGACACGTGACCCGGGCGGGTCACCAGCGACCCGGGTCGGGTCGTGTCTTCGAATTTCGAAAGTTACTCATCTCAAAAAATGGGACCCGATCTCACCCGGGTTATGACTTCCAGACTCTTTTTGACCCTTTTTGAGCTCGAATTAGACTTTGATGTCTTCATCAAAGTTGTAGAACTTGAAGTTAGCTATCTAATGACACTAATTTAAGCCCAAGATCCATTTTCTACACCAAGTTATTCTCAATTTACTGGAATCCTGTCAAGGCGAAGATCAGGACATTCTTGCACGACTTTCAACTTCTTGTGATATTATGCTTTCTTGGTGGCCGAATTGAAGAAAAAGTTCAACATGAAAGTTGTAGAACCTGAAGTTAGCTATCTAATGACACTAATTTTAGCCCAAGATCCATTTTCTACACCAAGTTATGCCCAATTTACTAGAATTCTGTCAAAACGAAGATTAGGACATTCTTGCACGACTTTCAACTTCTTGTGATATTCTGCTTTCTTGATGGCCGAATTGAAGAAAAAGTTCAACATGAAAGTTGTAGAACTCTCTCTTAGCTTTCCAACTTGACAAGAATCCTTGAATTTGGACTTCTTGAGATCGAGATATGAATTTTCTTCCATAACTGCTCGTTATCAACTTCCTATCTCGACTCCAACTTGACATTAAAATCCACTGGAGTTTCATTTTGTGCTAAAATCTATCAAATTCCTTTCAAATCAAACGAAAATGTGAAATCTTAAAGCTTGAGACATATAATGTTAACATGTATTATTTTGCACAACATGATTGTTGAAGACGAGGGAGAATTAATCACGACTTGGTACAACGACGAACGTGATGAGCCTACACAACCAGTACATGGATCACACGAAAAATTTCAAGAGTATCTTCAAAGAATTCCAAGCTACGTGATAATTAAATACATCACCAACTTCGAGCGGATTTAGTAGAACACATATGGAGACGATTTGGGGACAATTAAATATTAATATTACATTTATATTTCAAATGTATTTCAACGTATTATTGTTACATGAATTGATAAATTCAAATTTTCCCTTAAATTTCATGTTATATACGAATTGAGACTAATGTAAATATATATATATATATATTTACAATAATTATTTAATTGATTAAAATGGATTTAGGTTTAATATTATTGATATAATTAAAAAAATTATAATTACAAAATGATTTTATTTGATATATATTAAGAAAAAAGTTAGTTGATGATGGGACCACATATAATGATTGTATTTTTTTGTTAAGTAATGTAGAGATGCGTTTTTAAAAAATGTTTGTTTTTAAATTGATGTGGTGTCATGTGGGTCCCACCATCTTAACAAATTTTTTGTTAACAAATACACTGCTCTTAGGGACACACAAGTTTTTGTCAATACTTTTTCATTAATTTTCGCCATTAAAATTAAATAGAAAACCACAATGGTACAACACTGAAGGTACAACACGGTGATGAAGTGACATGCGAAATTGACGAGCATAGCCCTAACGCACGAATCGACTCAACGTTTCCAGCTCACTGAGCCTCTTTTTCAGTCATCAATGTCCGAAAACCATCATTTTTCACAGATTTTGCAGAATTTAATCAATTCCCTGATCCGTTTTCTACAATCGCAGATCCAGTAAGAATGTTTTCCGTTCCGCTTTTGTGTGTGTAAGTGTGCATAAACCCAGTTGTATCCATAATCCACCCAGTAATTCTTCTGATATCTGTTTTATCTCGGGAATTAGGTCCTGATTTTGCTCCAATTCCTGCTGTAATCGAGTTGGGATTGAGCTGATTGGATGAGATGTCTATCTTCGACGGACTTCCCATTCCGAAAGACAAATCGGTGAGTTTCTGTGGTTTGTTCCAGTTTGTTAGGCTCCATTGCTGCAGCTCCAAGTTAGGATTATGGATTGTCTCTGATTGATTTTTGGATTTTTATTATTGTGTAAAATAATTGTGTGGCTCAATGGTCAATTTCTGCCTGTTTTGTGAAACCCTTTAATGGAGATTCTAGATTCAGTTCACGAGGCTTAGTATTAGATGCCGTTACTTATAAGTCATCCATTTGAGATTTCACTCGTTCCTATGTGTAGGAGTAGATAATTAAGCCTGATTGCCTCTTAAATATCTGGGGAATTCGACGAGATTTTTCCAATCAGGAAAGTCCAGCCTGATTGCATTGGTTGCACTGTTGTTTAATTTTTGTGGTAAATAAATCCATGGAAGATTCTGTATAATTAAAGAAAAAAGGGAATTTGGGTGAGAGAACTCCATATTCTGTTTTGGAATGGCAGAGCTAAACTTTGGTGGGAATCTTGCATGGTTAATGTAGGGAACTCCATTACTCTGCATCACAACGTTGGAGAAGGTGATTGCACTAGCAGACTTTTTTTTTGGCTAAAAACCATGACTGAATTGAGTTATAGGAAGAAGATGGGAAAACTGATGATATATGTAGACTTACTTCAGAGTTGCTCATTTAAGAAATTTTTATGTCAAGTGTTCGGTTATCGAGAGTTGCTCATTTAAGAATTTTTTATGTCAACTGTTCGGTTATTGATTAAATTTTGAGGTTCAGAGGTGGTTGATGTGCTATTTATTGACCCTCTATGTGTACTATAGATATGGTAGAGCTTCATCCCATTTGTTTTAGGAAAGTGAAGAAAACCATTTGCACATTTGCAGATATGGTAGAATTTCATCCCATTTGTTTTAGAAAAGTGAAGAACCCCATTTGCACATCCGCTAGTTGGCACTGCTGCACTCGCTGTATTAAAAGCATATAAACCCTACCCAAATTCCACCTTAACTCATTTCTCTATGTTTGTGATTTATCCTTTTTTGCAGAGTTGTAACTGTTCTCCATGTTTTTTTTTTGTCATTTTGGACCTTTGGCACTGTATACCTAGATGTATCAATTGTTAACTGATGAAGTTTGAATTATTGAAGGTCAGATATCTTATCTTGCTTCATGGTATTTGCAGTTTTTAAAGGAAGAACTTTCTAGAATAGATGAAAGTTGGGCAGCAGCACGCTTTGATTCGTTACCTCATGTTGTGCATATTTTAACATCAAAAAATCGTGAAGCGGAAGTGCAAGTCCTAAAGGAGCAGAGTGATATCATCGAAGAAGTTGTTGACGAAGTTGTTCACGCGTATCATGCTGGCTTTAACAAAGCCATTCAAAATTATTCTCAGGTTTCTCAACGGTTATTCTTCTGGTTTTCCCTTTTTGATGATGTGTGACCTCTGGCGATAATGCTTTCCATTTATGTCCATGTCTTCTAGAATTTGGGCACTTCTCTAATATGGCTTTCACTCACTTTTCCCTAATCATAATCTGATGAGTTTTATTGCTGGCATGTCAAGTGGCCAAGGGATATGCTTCTAACTCGAGTTTGGTAGTTTCTTAAATGGGTGCATAAAAATGTTGCTCTGCTTTAGGAATGTATAGGTGCAAAGGAAGGTGTTCTCTTAAAGTATTTGACCAAGGGATGAGACCTAAGGTTTGAGTGGTCCCTTGGAATCACTTAATAATGATGAAAATTAATAGAAAAAAAACTACAATTTATAAGGTTTCTTTTAGCTTAAAGTTTATTTGAACAAAGCTAGATAGAAAATCTTTTTTACTGAATCCTTTTTCTTTTTGGGTGCTTGTTTGATTAGGTGCAAGTTTGAGTAGCTTTCCTATTAAACCTTGTCAAAGAAATGCAATTTCAAGAGTGAACAGTTAGTGAAAGTACTAGCAGCAATAAAAAGGTGCTAACAACCCATTCTTGCAATGTAAATTGTGATCCATGTCAACTACTTCTGATGAAGTTTATTTCGGTTTTCTTTTGAGAAATTAGTTTTTTCTGAGTTGAAAGACATTTCAGATCTATTTTGTTATGTATGTGACTAGGAATTATCAGTAATAAAGTTTCGTTCTTCAGATTTTGCGGTTATTTAGTGAATCTGCTCAAAGCATCGGGGAGTTGAAGGGTGATCTATCTCAAGCTAAGAAACTTCTAGGCTCTCATAATAAGCAGTTGCATCAGTTATGGTATCGGTCCGTTACTTTGCGGCACATCATCTCTTTATTAGACCAAATTGAAGGCATAGCCAAGGTTGGACTGTACCTTATACATATTTTGTTTGATTCAGAAACTCAAATATATTTCTGTTCTTATGTTTTCTTCTGTAAGCTCCACTTCACGATGGGATAAAGAATAAAAAACCAACTTGTCCTAGACTTAAAATAAATATTTTTGATTAACTAATATTGTATGCTGTGTGGCTATGTTCTTTTGCTGATTCATCCTAGCCTCGAGGAAATAAAATAGAAAATCTGATGACTGCTTAGGTGTCTTTCATGTATGTTGCAGTGTTTCCCTTGTTTATGCTGTCTTCTGTGGTTGGTGCTGTTCTCATTAGATGACGTCTCATGGTTTCTAATGTGGACTCATGATATTTTACCAACTCTTCTATATTTTTTTATAAGTTTGTATATGTACAAGCAAACAGGGATGCTAGGAGCTTAAGAAATAGATATTCAAAAAGACCTTATAGTCATTCTTCTCATACCCTTACCACTGAGCTTCTTCCTCTTGATAAAGCTCTTTCCTGTACTCTAATTCCTTAAAGAGGTTAACTAGGTCAGGGATAGTAGAGTTGATGCGTATTCACCAGTTCATATGTAAGTTAATATCTAAAATGCTTGTTAATCCTTCCTGTTATACTTGTTGTATGCATAAATCTTCGAACTGCATCCCATCCCATTTACTGGAATACATTCCATGAAGAGAACATGCTATCTTGAAGGTTTCTATTTGGGAAAATTTCATATTTGGTATCCGAAAATAGGACTATATTTCACATCGGGTACCCCAAAATTCGAGTTCATCAATTTAGTCCCTCAGTTTTTCAAAATCCATCAAATTTAGTACCCGCCGTTAAAAATCCGTCCAAACTAACGGAAGTTAACTACCCTGAAAGTTTTTGTGCGACAATTAGACAGGAACCCTAATTTTTTCCCCCAAATCATGCGCAACTTCTTCTCTACTCAAAATTCGATCGATTCTGTGGTTGAATCGATCTATTCAACCCTAATTTCCTCAATTCTGATATTCAAGATCTTCAACCTTGATATTCAAACCATTTGAACACTCCACAATACACTACTTTCTGCATTGCCATATACAAAACATCACATTCAGATTCGGCCAAAAAAATTAAGAAATTCAGTGGAAATTCAAGCTCAAAAAAATGATAACAAATCTTACCTCATAATTTGGGCAACACCAATATCTCCTCCCTGGATTATCTTTCGATCAAGAGGTCTTCAAAGGCAAGTCAATCGATCGAATTGAGGAAATTATGGTTGAATTGATCGAATTTTGAGTAGAGGAGAAGCTGCACACGATTTGAGGAAAAAATTAGGGTTTCCCGTCTAATTTTCGCACAAAAGGTTCATGGTAGTTAACTTCAGTCAGTTTGGACGGATTTTTAACGGCGGATACTAAATTTGATGGATTTTAAAAAACTGATGGACTAAATTGATAAACTCGAACTTTGGGATACCCGATATGAAATATAGTCTATTTTCGGGTATCAAATGTGAAATTTTCCCTTTCTATTTGATTGGCTTTGCATACTGCCCTGATAAAATGTTAAGTGGAAGCATATTTGTGGAAGTAACTTCTGGAATTGCAACACCAATTATTATTATTATTAAAAAAAAATTTGGTGACCAATATCTATGATCCTTTGCACGATTGCTGATTACAAGCTCATTAAAAACAGGGCTGTATGAAAGCATAGTGCTCAATATTATTTTATGTATCATTTTCTGCATCCAAATATTATGTATCTTTTGATTCCTGCTGGCTATATCTTATTATTATTCACTTCTTGTACTTCAACGTGCATAGGTACCAGCTCGTATTGAGAAGCTCATTGCTGACAAGCAGTTTTATGCAGCAGTACAGTTACATGTCCATTCATCTCTTATGCTTGAGAGAGAGGGCCTCCAAACGGTTAGTTGATTTTTCTTGTTCTCATTTCCACGCAGGACTTTGTTAATGTTGATGTGTTTTATCGATTTGAGAAATCTTACACCATCACAACAGGTTTACTGAAGATTTCAATTGCTACAACTTTCTTATAGGTTGATATGAGAATTTAGGATAAATATGTGTTTCTTCTTCACCTTGTATCTGATTTAGAACTATTGCCTACAACTTCTTGATTTATGCTCTCAGAAATGCGTCTCTGAATGGGAAATTTGAGCTTGCAATTTTTTTCTCTGGAATTTGGCCCAAACTTGTTACCTCATCATTATGTATTCAAGGATACAATGATCTTGAAGTAGAATACTTTAAAATTGCTTACACAGAAGTAAAATAACAATAATTCAGGGTAGCTTTGTGGGTTTCAAGTCATAGAGAATTCAAAATTTTCTTTAAGATTAGGTATATCTTGTGGTCTTGTCCTCATAGTTCTGGTCTTTTTTGTGGTTCCTGGGGTGCCTCGTTCCTGGACCTTTGCTTTTGTTGTTATATACACACACACACACACACACACACAAGTATAGAGCACATGCATCCCACGTGGTGGATGAATTCTTAAATCAAAATTATTAAATTATTATTAAGACCTTAAATATTTTAAGGATATATAATCTATATTAAATTAGAGTTTTGCTCATAATAGAATTCTATATGATTTTGTTAGAATTCTAATGTGAAATTATAAAAATATGAAAATTCTAAATTATTATCACAACCTTAAATATAATCTTTAATAAGGGTACATTAGACAATCCATATTTTGTAAGAAACTTCCATACGTTTATATAGGTAATAAATATATTGTTTCATATATAAAAAGATACAATGCTATATCCAATCGTGCTATCACATAGATCATGGAAGTTGTCAATGGTATTATCCCTGCCCAAAAGCTCTTCCTCTTAAACATGATTGTTGCATCATGAGCATGAAAACTTAGAACACTAAGATCAAAATGTTTTCTTAATGTTGGAAACGACCATTCTTTGATTCTAATTGTATAACTACATGCTCTAGCTCAATTGAAAGAAAATAAGTAGTTCTAATCAGGTAGTATCTGCTGGATTATGATACCTGGCTTAGGTTGGTGCTCTTCAAGATGTTCGGTCTGAATTGACGAAGCTGAGAGGTGCAATTTTCTATAAGGTTTTGGAGGATTTACATGCTCATCTGTACAATAAGGGTGAATACAGGTGATTGCTTAGTATATTCTCTGTCAATAAACCTCTAAACATGCAAACTCCCTGAAGGTTATTTATTTGATTTCCTTTTCTTTGGTTTTGTCTAAGATGATTGCTTCTTCTGATTTCCACCTTTCCTTGTGGCAGTTCAGTTGTCTCTAATATAAATGACAGTGATGACGCTATTCCAACTTCGATAGCTGTTACATATTCCATGAATTATTCACACTCTCTCTCGCGAAGAACAAGGTTGCTGAAAGGAGACAATAATCTCGGAACACATGGTACCGGGAATGGATCATATCAATCCAGCTCAGTTGATGGAGGGTGAGATAGATGTATTTTTCAACGCAATTCTGCGATTACTATTCCTTAAGATGTGTTAGATTTGGTACATCTCTTAAATTGGCTTCCTTTCTTGTCATATCGTACTAAAACTACTGGCATGATCTTCTCTCCTCTTCCTGGCTGAGAAACTTCGTGTGTTCTAGACACTCTATCCATTTATGGATAACAACCTTTAGTTTTTACCCTGGAAATTAGTTTATTTCCTTATCTCAAAATGGATGAAGTGTGGAATGTTGTTAGTTTTGAAAGAATTAGTTCTTTGTTTAACTCATCTTGTAATCCTATAATATTGAGTAACAAATTAGTGCTTTTTTCAATAATTTTAGTAGATGAGAAATATCTAGAAAACAGGGGTCCAATCCTCTAGTTTGTCTTGATTTCCATATTCTGAAAAAATATAGGCATAATGTGTTATAGGATGCTTAACCGCAATGCCAACATCCCTTCTCTTCTCCTTGTTTGGTGCCGATGCACCATTTTTCTTACTGCCCAAGTCTAAATTGAATTTGCACTATAGGTGGATATGAGTATTTCTTTTATTTTCAGACTCTTCTTCTGACCTTTTTGTCTCTTTCTGATTTCTGCATGTCAGTTCATCATTTGATGGCAACAATGAGGATGGCACCTTGGATATGCATGACGATGCTGCATCTAATGGATATACTCCAAAGGCAAATGGTGGTGAGGCTGGTGCAAGGGATGCGAAAATCCTCTCCCGCCAAATCCCCATGTGGCTATCAGATTCTGCTCCTGATGAATTTGTTGTATGATGCTAACATACATTTCAGTTGCAGTTTTAACATACATTACAGTTGCAAATTTCGAATTTAAATTAGTTTATTATGTCCATCAAGCTAAATTGCATATGCAAATTTTAATGCAGGAAGCAATGAGAAAAAGCGATGCTCCATTGCATGTAAAGTATTTGCAGACTATGGTTGAGTGCCTATGCATGCTAGGAAAAGTTGCTGCTGCTGGTGCTATGATATGGTATGCTATGAAATTTGATATTTGAGGAATGGATATGCTCTGTCTAAATGGTTTTGCAACTTCAATTTAGTTGAGTAAGCAAGGTCACATGTTTGAATGCTATCCAGGTTTCCAAAGTAAAAAGTTAAAGTAATGAAAATGATTTGAGAACATCTGGTGATTGTGAATTTGTTTATTCTATAACGAGAATTGGAATAAGGATAGATGGTTTGATTAGACCTGGCATTTAATCCCAACTCTACTATCTTCTCTCTCTCTCTCTCTCTCTCTCTCTCTCTCTCTCTCTCTCTCTCCCTCCCTCCCTCCCTCTCTCTCCCTCCCCCCCCCCTCTCTCTCTCTCTCCCTCTCTCTCTCTCTCATGATTCAGCGCTCTTATTCCTATCAATATCCTATGTTTATAAGTTGGATATCAAGTTTTGCCTCCTTTTGTTGATATAAGAAGTATAGTGCTTTGACATCAGGATTCTGTTGTCATTGGTATTGATGTGATTCTATGAAGAGAAATATCGGATTGACTTATGAATTTAATAGCCCAAAATGTTAGTATTATTAGGAACCATAATTGTTGATATCATATCACCCTTTGGAACTCATTTGCTAGTGGGCCTTTTGTACTACAGACTTCAGCAATATTCTAATACTTGGTAAAGGAAGGGTTTTGATTTTTATGTGAATTACAGCGATATTCTAATGTTGCATCAATATTCAATACTATCTTTTTAATGTACTTTTCTCCATGGCCAATTTTCCATTCCGACTCTAGTTAGGAATTCTAGAGCAATAAGACATTTTATAATTTATTTTGATAATATCTTGTTAATTGTCCTTATTTACTGATGCTATTTTGGGTCTTCGTGTTCACAGTCAACGATTACGTCCTACAATCCATGAGATTATCACTTCTAAGATCAAAGCTCAGGCTGGACGTGTCACTGCACATAGGCCTGGTCTTGGGCATGCTGCCTTACCTATGGTTACAGGTCTACAGTATCTAAAAGGGAGGCTGGAGATTCACCAATTAGCAAAACAAAAACGTCAGAATGGGGTGTCACTCACAGGAGCTTTGTCATCAGTGAGCCCTGTCTCTCATGTAATGTCCCCTTCTGGAACTGGCCAAATTTCAGCGAGGGAACTACTTGATTCTGTACTGGACACTGTTGTCCGTATATTTGGTAGGATATTGCAATTAAGTTTCTGTAACTCATATATTTTTGTTCTCCATTATATTCATTTTCTTGATAGTGTAACAATTATTCAGAAAATCATGTTATTGTTGGAGAGCTACTTGAATCAAAATCTTCACAACAAGTTAACTTGAACACACCAAAAGCAATGGCTGCTGATATCAGTTGGAATAATGACACTGATGCTTCTCATGATACTGGAGGCTATACAATTGGCTTTTCCTTAACTGTTCTACAGGTCCTTCTTTTACACTTTTAATTGGCTTTTTATGATTCGATCTCTTGTTATGGAAGAAATTTCCAGTACAAACGCTAGTTATTGATATTAAATTACCACATTGTTATTGTAGAGTGAGTGCCAACAGCTTATATGTGAGATCCTACGAGCGACTCCTGAAGCTGCATCTGCAGATGCCGCTGTACAAACAGCTAGACTTGCTAGCAAAGTCCCCTCTAAAGATAAGAGGCAAGCGATCAAGTCACATTGTTTCATAAAAATTCCTTCTCTTGGTTTCATTTTCTTTTCCTTTAGGCTTTTAGTTTTAGAAGTTTGTCTCTAATCTCCTCTATTTGTATGGTTGTGTGGTGGGTGTTCATGTTTTGACATTTGATTCAGTTCTTTCTCATCCACCTTAACAATGGCACTTTTGCTTGATTATTGCATTCAGTTCTTACCACATGTTTTGCATTTGATGCCATGACTGATTTGAATGGAACTCAATGAATTTTGCTTTTTACCTGGAATTCCATCTCACTCAGACAGGTTTGACGATGTTGATCAGTGTTGAAAAGTTAATGAATTGGGAACTTGACATATGATGATGAATTTAGTAATCATTTCAGGAGGGTAGCCGTGGTATAAATTTTTCCCAATTGACCTATAATGCTGCTCTTGTTGGGCAAAGCATTATTCTTTTTTTTGGAAATGAAAGCCTTTCTTGCATCATTGTGATGTACATTTGTGGTTGTGTTTGCTATTTGAACTCTCTGTAGTCCCCTGTCATTGTTGCAAAGTCATGCTTCCTCTCTAATCTCTATGCATAACTGTAATGATTCTTAGTCAATCTATGCTGCTTACAGGGATGGATCAGAAGATGGTTTTACCTTCGCGTTTCGTTTCACAGAAGCCAGTGTTTCAATTCCTAACCAGGGTAAGAGGAAAATGTACTGATGCAAATCTTTGTCACTAACTTAAAGAGTTATTAAACATAAATAATGAAGAATAACCACTGATGCAATTTCTAAACAAAAATAATCTTTTCAAATCTTTTTACACATAAATAAAGAGATAATATAGTCCAATGTTATGTATTATATTATTAGAAGAGTCTAGTTTGTCCATACTATGCAGATCCAGTCAGAAACTTAGGAACACATCTTCTTGCAGTGTCCTTTTGTACGGTCTACCATCTATATGATCTAATGTATAGAAGAACTTGGCATCTCAGGGGTTTCTCCTAGGTCATCATGCCTGGATCTTTTTATTGAAAACTTAAGGTGGTTCTTTTGAAGTAAGGAGTGATAATTGACAATTGTGGAGGATGACTATTCCAGCTAAATGCTGGTCTACATAGTTCGATAGGAATTGAAGAATTTTTTATGATATTGAGGGGTTTGTTATGGATTGTTGGAATAGGGTTAAATTTAGAGTAGCTTCACAAGCTCAAAAGCATAAAGAGTTTAAGCATCTGTTTGTAACTGATTTATGTAGATATTGGAGCACAACCATTTAAGGTTTTTAGTCAGTTTTTATGTCTTTTAGTGGATATGTTGAAAAGGAAGAAGAAGAAAAAAAATAAGTAAGCTGATTGTATTAGATGCTATCTTTACCTGTTTCCTCTTAGTCTGTACTTCCTCTACCATTTTCTGCAATGACCAGTATGATCCATTAGATAATTTTACAATAAATTTTGTTTGGGGGCAGATCGATGGAGAAGGGGACCAAATGTACTCCAAGAGGGTTATGGGACTGGAGCTGTTTTACCTGAGCAAGGGATATATTTAGCAGCATCAGTGTATAGGCCAGTTGTTCAGGTATGGTTAGAATGGAGGTGAAAAAAAGTGAAGTGTGTTTATCCATTCTCCATGGCATTATGATGTGAGCAAATCATTTAATTTTCTCTTCCCTCCATTACATGTGCAGTTTACAGACAAAGTTGCAACAATGCTACCTCAAAAGTTTTCCCAACTCGGGTGAGCACATTCATCACTATTATGAAAATATTTCTGCTTCTTGATATTGAGTCATGGTTCACCTCATACAAAGATGAGAAGATTTCTTTCTCATGAGGTTCCAGAATATTTTTTCTTCTTATTAGTGTTATATGGTTTTCTAAAATTCCACTGATTTTTATTTTTATTTTTTTTCTGTTTCATGGAATCTTTTTTTTTCCCTAAAAAAGTTTATATACCCATGCCTTTAGTCAATTATATGATTTGCTTATTCTCTGATTTAGCATGTTAAGAACTTTGGATAAGGTCATTGTATTTTTTGATTCTATACTATTATTTCTATCAATCTGTGTTTATTGTATCTAATGCTGACTATCTTACCTTCTGTGAACAAAATTTTGCAGCAATGATGGATTACTTGCATTTACAGAGAATTTTGTGAAGGATCACTTTTTACCAACAATGTTTGTAGATTATCGGAAGAGTGTACAACAAGCTATATCAAGCAAGTCCACAAACTATTTTCTTATTTGCTTGTTACTTATGAATGTTCTTGAGTTCCACTATTTCCATGTCATGTCCGTTTGCATATATGCATTGGATGTCATTGCATGCTTTGAATTCTTTTTTGTTGTCATCAATAGCAATAAATAGATTCAATATGCTTCATCTTCACGGTGGCTATCAGGGCTTATGACTTCAGTGCTTGTTTGACTCTAGTTGGACAGGCATGCAGTACTGGATGGATGTAGCCTTGAAAGACTATTTCTTTAATTATCTGAAGGGTCTCAATCTGGAAGTCTAACTTAATTTTCATTGTGAAATATTATGCTTAGCAGCTTGGCTGCTTCACACAATGAACTGAAATTTTCTTCTTGTTCAGAAATAGTCTAAAGACTTTTAATGCTTGTGATGTGTGCATTCCTTATTCGAATGTGCCATATGCTTCTCAGTAGCAACATTTATAGTTAACATAATGTCACACACACTTAAACATAACATGAGATGAAGCATTAGGGATCTACTGATAGAATGGGGTAGATCCACTAAAATGCATTAAAATTACAGAAAAAGTAGATGCTCTCCCTGTTCTTCATTATACCTTTATTAGTTGCAGTCCTGATTGCATTTCTTTGTTATGAAATAGCCTTTATTGGATAATGTACTGTAGACAAAGCGAGTATTTTGGCCATATTTGTTAATTGACTTTCTAAGACTCCCTATAACCATTTATTTATTAACCCCAACCTCCCTGCACCCACTCCCCCCCAAAAAAAGAAAGAAAGAAAGAAACACACACACACACACACACATTGCTGTCTTGTTATCCAGTGATCACAATGCTTCAAATTGGCATTAGAAGAATGGAGATTTGATGATCACAGAATGTAAACGCCAACATGTATAATGAGATTAAAATGTCAGTCATCACCTTGACACATTGGTTAACATTTTTTGTTTATGGCGGTCTTCACAAAGATATTAAAATTTTGAATGTGTTCACATATAATTTGATTGACACTCAGAATCTGATTTTGAATTTCCTTCACTGAACAGGTCCAGCTGCATTTCGCCCACGAGCTAATGCAACTACTTCATATACTCCATCTGTTGAGAAAGGAAGACCTGTTTTACAAGGTTTATTGGCAATCGATTACTTAGCAAAAGAGGTATTGTTCATGTCACAGCACATATTCTATAAGAAGGGTAACAAGTGATTTTTCTTTATGTTCATCCTTTTACACCATTTGTTTAGGTACTTGGGTGGGCTCAAGCAATGCCAAAGTTTTCTGGTGATCTCATAAATTATGTGCAAACTTTTCTAGAAAGAGCATATGAAAGATGTCGAACATCATATATGGAGGTATGGGTGTTTCTTTGTTTGTTTCTGTTGATGATCTATAGTTTTCATCAACTGTCATGTTTAAATGTAACGTAGTTAGGCTGGGAGCTGATATTTAAGTAATTTAATTCACAATATGGGAAGTAAAGTCTTTAAGTCTGATGAAGTTTGATTCACAATATAATTTTCTTTTTGGAAATTACTTTGTTTGTTGGCTTCCTCTCTAGAGTGTTAGTAGCCACTGTAACTATTTGTTTGGATGAGATGAAAGATGTTTAGTCAACTTCTTCCTCTAAATTGAAGAAATACATATGCGATCCTCTTCAAGTATCAATTTTTTTTTGTTTTTTTGTTTATTTAATGCACTAACCTCTTTTTTTTGATTGAAATATCAGGCAGTTCTCGAGAAGCAAAGCTATATGCTCATCGGGAGACATGATGTTGATAATCTGTTGCGTCTCGATCCAGCTAGTGCATCATTACCAAATTCACTAGATCAAAGAACCAAAGGAACCTATGCTTCAGATGCCGAATCATCTGAAGTAGAAACAGAAATGAGTACTATACTACTGAATTTAAGGCCTATCAAGCAGGTATGTGTCCTTGTTGGGTACAGTCACTATATATCTGAACAGTGTAACATTTTAATTCAGAGGTAATTTTTTCTTAATGATCTCAGTACGTAACGTTTATATCTTATTTCTCTTTTGACTTAAACTTCTGCAGGAAAACCTGATTCGTGATGATAACAAACTTATCTTATTGGCTTCATTGAGTGATTCACTGGAATACGTTGCAGATTCAATTGAAAGGCAATCATCCCTATCTTGTTGCACTCATAAATTGTATTCATTATTAGCTTTTTTTGTATCTATGTTTTTTCATTTGGGATAATTACATAAAATATTCCTGAAGTTTGTGAACTATTTATTAATCCAACGAAGTATGTAAATTACAAATACCTCGTTAATGTTCGTTTTTAGTTTACAAATTGCACATATTAAGGGGGGAAGTGTGAGCAAATTACAAAACTCAAGGAGGTATGTGTAATTGCAATACATCATGACAGGATAATTTTATAAATAGGTCAACCTCAAGAGTAGTGTTAATGTGTTTTTTTTTTTTTTTTTTTGGCTGAAAGCATTTTGGTGTGTGGCTTTACTGTATGAGATCCGTTCATTTTTTTCTTTCTTACTTACCTATGCTTAATTACTCACTGTATGTTTCATAATATAATATACTTGGTTCATGATTCACATCATTCTTGTGCTATCTTGTTTTTTAAGTTATTACATCATGACAATGATTTGGTGGCTGGGATTCCCATCTGAATTATATTATCTGCTTTCATATTTGGCATTTCTGGAGTTGTTGACTTAATAGATGGACCTTGTGACTAATTTTGAATCAGTTATGATAAAATGAATGTTTTGAATCCCAATATGTCCTGGGTTGTCAAGTATCAAATCATGCTTACTTCTGGTATGATTACAGGATTTTTAACATGAAATGCTGAAGTAGTTTAGCTCTTCAATTCTGTGAAAACGTGATGAAACATGGTACCTTTTCCTTCTCAAATGTTTCAAGAAAGCTGATGCAACTTGTATTGTCTGTAACTGATTTAAGTACAGTGTAAATATAAGGATTGACTCAAGTTTATAAAAAGAATATGCAGTCAGTCATGCTCTAAGTGAAATATGGGGTGGATGGAGTTGGTTTGTTGTGATTAATTAAATGTATTGCTTTGTCCATCTTTCAATCACTCATCTTCCACTTTGTATGTACAATAGGCTAGGGAAATCATCTTCAAAAGATTATGATCAAGAAAATGGAACAAATAGACCCTTGCATCATATGAGAACAAGCAGTTTACCTCAGAAAGATCTTGCTTCATTTGCTGATGATTATAGAAAATTAGCAATTGATTGCCTTAAGGTTCTACGAATTGAGATGCAGTTGGAGACTATTTTTCACATGCAGGTATGTTATATCTGTATCCTCCTACCAAAAAAGTTAGGAGGGTCAAGTACTTAAATGTGCCTTCACAAGGAAATAGTTCTTATCAAATAATTCACGCTACCATCATTGTGAACTGGTATAGGAAATGACCAAGAGGGAGTATTTGGATGACCAAGATGCTGAGGAGCCGGATGATTTTGTTATATCATTAACTTCTCAGGTAAGATCTCCTAGTTCTAGCTTTGTCCTAATTATCCAGATTCTAGGTTACTGTCATGGGTTCACTTCAGATGTATGCAGAGCTGTAAAAAATAGTAGTTTCACTTCTTTCTTGCATTGCCTTTTATTCCAAGGCAATACATTCATTTCACTTAACATCGCGTTTATTCTTCATGTTCCGTTTTCCTGTTGTCATGAAAAGAATAGAGATCATTCCTCAAAATATATCTTTCAGTGCCAAAATTTGTTAAGTAAATTATCTAGATAAACTAACAAAACATACCTTTAGCAAGCTAATCATAAAAGCATGTTAAGGTTTTATAGCTTACAATATCTTTCTTTTCCACCAAAGAGAAAACATAATTAATACTAACAAAACTCAACTGAATCCAGTGAGTTTGTCATGCTTCAAAATTGCACTCTAAATAGAGGAACTATGAGATTTTGACCTAATCGGTGTTTCTAAATCCATTTTTTCCCCTTCTATCCTCTTCGTTTCAATATTTTGATCTGAATTATACTTGGTTTAGTGTGATATAATGATGTATCTAGGGAAAGGATATTATAAGCATTCTGTTCTGGGTCAGTAACCATTAGCGCAAAGAATTCTAATCAGGTGTTGTTACTATATAGGGTCTTCTGCTAGTGGTTGTGATAGTGAAATAAATCAATAATGTTGTAGTTTTCATGCATGTTGCATAAGAAAACAGTGATTGTGATTGTGATTTGATGTATGTGATTATGTTTGAAGTGACCTGTTCTTGTGAAATAACCCTAGACATTGATTTCATATATGCAACACAGATAACACGTCGAGATGAGGAAATGACACCATTTGTCGCAGATGTCAAACGAAATTACATATTTGGAGGAATCTGCCCTATTGCCGCTAATTTGTCTATAAAGGTTTGCTTGTATTCAAACTTTTGCTGGAGTATTGAGAATTTTTTTAGAAAGAAAACATTGTTCGTTTTATTATATTTGTTTTGATTAAAAGCATTATTTTGATTCAGGCTTTGATTGAAATGAAGTCTATCAACCTTTTTGGAGTTCAGCAGATTTGTCGTAATTCAATTGCTCTAGAACAGGTTTGTGAGAACTTGATCAACAAATGAATATTAATGCTCCTTTTCTTATGCAGTGCACTGCACACCTTATAGAAGCATTGCGCTTTTGCTTTTTATAAGGTGTAATTGTAGTCACACCACCTTCAATTGTCATATGCATTACTTGTGGTTTGCATGCAACTGATCTTCATATCTGAGGTTTTCGTAGGCTTTGGCTGCTATCTCTTCAATCGACAATGAAGTTGTACAGATGAGATTAGACCGTGTTCGGACTTATTATGAACTATTGAACATGCCCTTTGACGTAAGATATCCCAAACTTCCACTTTCTAACAACTCGACTGTTCTCTTGCCCCTCAAAGCTGGTATATGATTTATATGTCTTCTTGACGACAATTGTTTTGCATTTTCCAGGCATTGCTTGCATTCATTCAAGAGCATCAGTTCCTTTTCACAGCCAAAGAGTGAGTTATCTAACAACACTTTTTTTTTTTTTTTATTTAAAATAACAAACTTGCTCTTGTCAATCTCTAACTTAATTTATTGGCTGGTAGGTATGCAAATCTTTTGAAGGTCCAAGTCCCGGGGAGGGAAATCCCGGATGATGCTCAGGATCGCGTGGCAGAGATTTTGTCCCGTTAAGATTACGAGCAATTCCATTTGTTGGCTGCAAAAGAAATTATAGAAGAAACATGGAGGCTCGGTGATATTGTGCACTAAACTCTGCATGAAACGAAGTGAAGCAAATTTATGAATCTACGTCTCCTGAAGTTTCAGTACATATTGCGTAGTTTGCGTATAGTCTCTGAGTAATTCTTTAGACAACAAAGATCAGAAACTTTCAAAACTCTTTCTTCATCTGATGTACATTCAATTTTGTATTCTTGGGCTTTTGTTTGTAATTGAGGCGGATTTTGTCAAGTATATATATGGGAGTTATGATTGTTTTATTTGTAGCCAAGTGTATGGATCAGATAGTGTATTGTTTTCAACATTTGGAACACAAAATTGTTCTTATTTCGGAGTGTGAAATATCTCTCTCTCTCTCTCTCTCTCTCTCTCTCTCTCTCTCTCTCTCTCTCTCATCTGCAATTGTTATCTGTCGAGTGAAGTTCTTAAATCGAATGGAGATGAACTCGGTTTTCATGCAAATCACATACTGTGGTAATTTCTCCGTTGTAAATCATATTCCTTACATGCAAAGAATACAATATCTCACTAATCGAGCTCAAATATGTTACTACGATTTGAAAATTTCATTTCTTAGTAAAAGTAATCCGAATTTCTATATACATTTATCAAATCATGTCGACAAAAATGAAATTTAGCCAGAAAAAAATGAGATTCTATAACCTCATACACCATCACTCTATACGTAGTTCCCCTCGAAACAATGCACTCAACCTGAGTGTCTTCTTGGCCAAGTTACGGATATCTTCTCGACTCGACTCGTCTGAGATCTCGATCAGTTCTTTCAGACCTCCACTTTTTATGAAATCTCTAGCATTGTCTTCTGCAATATTAAGTGCAAGATATACTTGTATAAAGACAAAACTGTGTATAAAAATAAGTTGAAGCAAATTATACTAGTTATAATTGATAAAGAATGTTTAATACACAAGTAGTGAGTAATTACTACTGTCTTAAATCATTCTGTTGATTGATGCATGAAGAAAGATGGAGAAAAGAGATTAAAAAAAACTTACCATTTTGAGCTAAATGGCAAATAGCAAGTTCCAGATGTCGTCTCGTCGAAGCAGAAGCAGTGTTCAAGTTAGCAACCAACCATGAGAGGGCTCCATCTTCCATCACAAGCGATCGACCTCTCCAATGGCCTATTTACGAATTAATGTGATGTTTGAGTAACTTTAGAGATTAATAATCGAGTCAATGTGGGGTTTATAGTACCTTTCATGATTCTCCTTGACTCACACTTGGCAAAGTTTGCCAATCCTCTGGCAACCTGAGAAACAACATCAGCGTTCCCTGATCTTGTCGTTCCTAAGAGAGCTTTGATGGCTCCGTCTTCTTTCAGAATCATGTGCAACTTTTCTGCAATAGAAATTCAAAATCTATGATTTGGGTAATAATACTTTCGAATTATGTATAGCTATGTATTCTAGAGCTTACCATTTCCACATAAATTAGCAATTGCTCCGGCAACCATTCGCAGAGTTTGAGGATCATTGGTTTTGAAAGCCGCGGATGCAAGAAGTCTTGCGCCTCCTTTATTCGTTATTAAGGCTTGATTCATTTCTGAAGACCAACAAAAAGAAGCAAATTTTTTGTTAGAGTAAAATGCAGGCAAATTTTACATATTTAATATAAGTTTTCTCAGAAAATGGAAGTAAGGTTATTAAGATACCGTTCATTGCCAGGTTAGCTATGGCACCAGAGGCAACTCTTAGTATTGTCGTATTCTGTGACGATTCAACTAACATGAGCAATGCATCTAAACCACCTTCCTGGACAATTCTTTCTTGATTGATATCTGAAATGAGAAATATTAATCAGATTATATGACAATCGGTTCTTGTAGCAAAAAAGCAAAAAATACAGCTCAACTCAAACCTTTACGTACCTTCAGCTGCAAGGTTAGCCACAACTTTCACGGCGTGAGTTTGAACATCCAAATCTCCAGACTCTAACAATGATAATATCTTTTGGAGCCCAACTGCATTATTTAACAAGTTCAGTGATTAGATATAGATAGTGTTGCATTCATAAGAATCGAAGGGTGGTCAAAAGCATATTTGAGTGTATATCAAAAGCATAGTGTAATAGTAGGCTTTGCAGGCAATATTGAACAACAGAAATCAAGATCTCGCCTTCCTCGCATATTTTGGTGATTGTATTCCTTTGGCTCTGGATAGTTTCTCTTGACCGGCTAGACTTGTATGAGATTTGCAGATCGTTTAAAGCTGAAGGTGTTCTGGTTATATTTTCATGCATGTACGACACCTTGTCCTGAAAAAAAGCATAAAATATCATATCATGAATGGTTAATGTAATATTGTCTTTAAGTGGAAACCTCATTCACCTCAAAGCCATCTTCACTGTCAGGAACGTCTTTCATTATGTTAAGCAGCTCTGCTTCAGCATCCTTTCTACGTTTTTCCTCTTCTTGAAGTGCTTGTCTCACAGCATGAAGTTCATTTTTTAGTGTTGCCTGATTATTTAATCGACCGGGCATTAGTAACATGAGCACAATACCACTATCAAACCAGTAAAAGCTATTAAATTCCTAATCTTTTTACACGTTTGAGGTGTAGTGTTGAAACTCGAAAAAAAAAATTGGCATATTTCTCTTAGACTTCATATGAACTGAAATGGAGTTGTAGTAAATTCTATAAAGTAACATGTCATTACAGTGTGCCAAAGATACCTTTTCTGATTCTAGATTCTGATTTTCCATGCTTGATCTTCGAAGTTCATTGGCAGTGGTTTCATGCAGCTGATGCATTTCCTGCAATCTCATTCGCAGCTCATCCATCTCTTTCTCTGCTCTGATCTAGAATATCGAAATAAAGAGTTGATTATTGAGGGATATATGGATTAACTGAATACACATTTCTCCTTAGTCACAATTATTAGACGAATCTGGTAATGAACTCCATATTGTTACAGAACAATAGACAATCACAAAAATATGATAAGAGATTCACTATAAACAAAATTCGGGCACAATCCTTGTAACTTATGATAAGGTTAAAAAAAAAAAGAGCAAAATCAGTTTATTTGGTAAAAAACAAAAGAAAAAGCATCTTCACCTGTGATGAATTTTGATACTCTCTTGAAAGCTTTTTCGTAGAATTCAATTGCTCTGCAATTTCTCCAGCATGTGCATGCTCATCTTCAAGCTGTTGATTTAGCAACTTTATTCTCTCTTCGTACATCTTAGTGGTGTCTGCAAGTACTTTGCGATATCTGGAGTTCTCAACCTGAGTTTGCTGTTATGGCATAGAAGACAATATCAGATTCGCAAAAATTAGGATGATAGAAGTTGAATATTTGTTTGTATAACCATTTTAATTGACAGTCGAAACAACATGACACAATAGTGGCTCTATCAACAAGTGTCAATTTATTTTTCGGTCACAAGGAAGCAATGCCGGAAATCAAATGAAAAACCGATTTATTAAAAAAAAAACTTAATGCTTAATGTGTAATAATCCACCTCCAACAACAGTTGAATAGCAGCTATTTGCTTATTCATCCTCTCTGTTTCTTCTTTGGCACTACCACTAAAAGCATTCTCGTCTTCTATTTGCTTCTTCAGCTCAGCTATTTTCGCCTCATACATTTGTGTCGTATCAGCAAGCACTTTCTGATATGTTTCGTCCTCTAGCTGCTTTTGCTACTAACAATGAAACAAATAGCATTACCTCTTTAGAAGTGTGGAATCATACTAAGAAAAAGAGCAGTAAATTTAAAGCAGCAAGGAAGGAAAAAGACTCTTAGCATGATATATACAAGCTCGCAAGTATAATGCAGGTATTTAAGATTACCAATGCAATGTCATAGGCTTCCATAGAAAAGCTAATCTGAGTGCATTATGCCGAAGACTCGCAAGATAGACATTGAAATCTTTTGTGCATTTTTGTGTACCTTGTTGTGCTTTAAAGTCAACTCTAAACGTGCAACATCATTATGCATGAGAGCGTTTAGATCTTTCTCGTGTTTCAAATCATCCATAACATCATTCAACTTCAATTCCAAACGAGCTTTTTCCTCGTCCAAACACTGTAAATATAAGCCAATATCATAAAGACTAGTTCTAGGAAAATCTAAAGTAAATGACACTAAATGTCTACAGGTGCAAGAATTTCTCTACCTTGACATCCTTCACATTCGTTACCAGGCGAGCAATCTCATCAAGCAATAGTTTGTTCTGCTCTTTCTGATTATCCAATTCACGTAGTAATTCTATCATTCTTGATGTCAACTGAGCATTCTCCGACTCTAACAACTGAAATCCAGATATGTCATGTATTATACAGAATGCATGAAACAGAAACCATTCCGTTGTCCTATCATATATCGATTCATTTGAAACTTAAGTACATGCTAAACAAAGCTAGTAAATTACAAACTCAGTCATTACAAGGCAGTATTTAGAAGTCAGAATAAGTACCTGCAAAGAGATGTTCAGAAGCAAATAAGATGATAGAAACAAATACCTCAGATCTAGCAGCAAAACGTTTTTCTGCTACAGCACAAGAATTTTCAAATTCTTTTAGCACTTTCGTCATTTCATTTTTGTCGTTCTCCCTTAACTTCTGTTCTCGGTCAACCTCTGCGGAGAGATGATCGACTTTAGTCTCCAGCTTCCTGCATAAGCTTTCGTAATCGAATTCTTCTTTCAGCTTTACCATATTTACTACTTTCATGGCCTGCAGAAATCAATCAAAAAAATTATTTTGATATTTGGGGTCATACGGATGCAGAGTAATGTGGACTTATTGGTACCTAAGATATAAAAGGAACATAACCGCTTGATAGATTAGTTATAACCGATCATCAGTGATCAAGTGAAAGAACAGAAACCAGCAATATAGCTTCTATCAGTCACTTTAAAGATGAAGGTCGAATTTAAGAAGATACAGCAGTTTATTCAGGGAAGACAGGATACTAACTTTACATTAATTCTGGATTCTGCAAATCATTATGGCATATAAAAATGTTCTCCAAGTTCAAATTTAAAAATTACACATCGCTCACTAGGAGGATAGGCTGGGGATGAGCTTTTAAACTCTCGAGTATATCACAGGATCAAAATCCAAACCAGTTACATTTTGATATATGCTTCTCCAGTAGCAAACAGAAAATTGTTGCAATAGATTGGGTGAAAATATTCAAAGAATCTTTCAACAGGAAGAAGAAATACTCTTAACTCACCCGCTGTCCAAACATTACTGTACTTGAAGTTTCTGCATGATGACGAGAAGATGGCCCAATTGTTATTATGAGTGAAGTTCTCGCAGAACCTGTTGCATTAAACACGTATCATATATAACTTGTGCATGTTACATGTATTAGGAATAACCTCGCTCCAATTAATTATGTAAATCTAGCAAAACAGACCAACTAGTGACATGGAGAACAAAAAATCAATTAGAAGCAAGATAGCAGTAAATTTCACATCTGGGGACAAGGTTGCCACTCAGTAGTAAGGATCTTCCAAGAAGTAGACTAAATACTATTATAACAACAACAAACTAAGCCTGAATAGTTCCCAACTCCAAGAAAACGAACAGAAATCTTTTCTATCATTTAAATCTGTGGCTGCAGATGTTCTTTCTAATACTCAGTAAGAGACTGAGTCGGAAACTTTAGCTTACCACAATGTACTCAAAGAAATGTCCTCCAAGAAACTATGATGTTGAGCAATAAGTAAAACAATGTAAGTGTAGAAATTTTAATTTTATGCCAAATATAAAATTTAGATATACCATATATGTATTATATATCCATAACAATCAAAAAACTCTGTACATTACAGGATACCATTGAAAAAGAGAAAAAGATAACAAGTGAAGAAATAACCTCCAAATGAATCACGGAGCAATCTTGTCAACTTCGAATCTCTGGTAGGTATATGAGGACTATTTTCAGCCAACGCATTTATGCACTTCCCTAGAGAAGTAAGAGAAAGGTTGATGAATTTGGCCTCCTCAAGCAAGTGGCCTTCACTCCCTGCAATAAGGAAAGGCCAAACACATTAATAACATACAGAGAATGAACAATGAAAATAAAAGATTCATTTATTCAAGCACTAAGAGAAAATCTAAGCTAAATGAATACAGTGGGAAAACTGAAGTAATTGAGTTCCATAAGTATGTTTACATAGCATGCTAGGTAGCCTATAATTGTACATTAGTGTTGTCAACAAGAAGCTGCCACAAATGATGAGATGCAAGAGAAGGAAAGTGAGAAATAGGTTCAGCTCCACTTTGTAAAAGGAAAACCTGATTTGTCTAGTCGCTCAGATCCTGCAAGATCCACTATCAGTAGCTTGCTTTTCCGTATAGTCATCACACGTTGTCCATGTCTATCTGTCATAATTTCTTTTGGTTGATCTATTTCTTCTTTCTCATGTGCAGATCTACGAATATGAACCTGTAGAAGGATAGAGGTCAAAAAAGATTGGCCAAGAGAATGCTAGTTTGCAGACAATGTGTACTGCAACAATGATGATGACAGATATCTAGCTGTACTATGTTGCTGTATATACCATGAGGATTGCATGGCTACGTGACGATTCTGTATTCATCTTTGTATTAGCTGCATGACGATTAGCTTCTCCAATTTGCAATAGTTTTAAGAAGTGATCAAGATTTTGTATTTTAACTTTTTCAGCACCAGGTACTGACACTTCTCCAGTTTTCGCATCCTCCACAATCGGGATGTTTATCTTTTCCGGAGCGAGTAAATCTTGAATAGATTCCATGTATAACTGTGGGCAACACACGTCAACTGAATCAAACACAAATGGAGAACTAAGAGCAAAACAGAACAAACAGTTCTCAACTTATGCATGTGTATAGAGTGTGTCAAAAGAAGTTGGTAATATTAAACACTTCTTCAATGTGACAACTCTAAACTAGTTTCAAGTACTACAAGTTAACTAAACCTAAAAAACACCAACAAAGAACTTTTGAAAGACATGTTGTATATAACCAAATTGTTAGAATGTCGCATTAAAGCACTTAACAGCGTAAGCTGCTGCCAGGCTATCTCCATTTAATTTTTTTTCTTTTTCGAGGTAAACCAACAGGCTGTTCAGAATGCTTTTTTTGTTTCAAATTCAGTAGTTTTCTGGTGTAATGTTTGAACTAGCTCTTAGATAAATTAACATTTTGTTACCATTTTCTGCATCAGGAAATAATAGATTTTTTCAGATTTAAGTAATAATTAAAGTGGGATCCCTTACAATTTACTTTTGAAACTCAACACTAGTCTTAGCAATACCCACTAAGAAGGTATATGCAGAAACATAACACACAAATCATTGTCTCAATACCTGCACATACGAAACTTCAACACAATCTGATGTAGATGTACCAGCTACTATGTCCTCCACAGCTCTCACCATTATTCCACGCTCCGATACATCCTCTTTTCCCAGCCTGCCAAGAGTGTAAGTCTTTCCAGTGCCTGTTTGGCCATAAGCCATAACTGTGCCATTATACCCATCGAGAACACTCTGCAGAAGTAAATCACATACCATTAAACCTGCTTTTCAAGCCTCTTATTTTATTCTCTTATTTAAACACAATCAAATTTATTGAAATAAGTTTACAGAAAGGGAAACAAGAATTGTTTTTTTGACAGGTGAGATGTAGGTTAGTGTCTAATTACATGTACAATAAATAAATAAGGAAAAAGGTAGAGTCGGGTCTAGTGAGAAATTTCCTTGAAAATACCCGTCATGAGACAAGTGGAAGAGTAACGAGCACATGATCGAAGGATGGAAAAGTGAACCCTTGAGTGCATAATATACAGCTTTCCAGCTTACCTCAACAACAGGCTTTGCCACTGCCTCGTAAACACGCTTCTGGGAAGCACTTTCAGTGAATACTTCATCAAATCTGTAAGACTCAGAACTCCAATTGTTTTTTCTCAACTTTAACCTTTTGAGCTGCATGATCACACACATTTTGATTAGTCCACTAATGAGACTAATGCCATCACATTATGATAGTAGAAAAGCATGATAAGGAAGATCGGGAGAATGGTCAAGGAAAAATATGGAATAGAATGTAATTTAGTGTAAAAATATGAAAAATTAGAGACTTCGAAAAACAAATTCAATACCTCAGGCTGAAGTTCCACACAGTCAGCATGATCGGCATCAATGAGATCCTCAGCATTTCTAGGTCGAAGTCTGACAGCAACTCTGACTCTCTCAGATTCTAATGGCATGGAGAAGGGGGCATATCAAACCAATATGATCATGGTTGCAGAACACTAACAAAAAAAGGACGAGCAGCTCTATACTATACCATCATTTCTTTCAAGGTAGCCCATGGCATAGAATCTAGCTAAACACTAGCCTTTGGAATATAAGGTTAAGAAAAAATATATGCTGAATTGAGAACCAGACTTGCAAATGAAATAAAACCAATCTGTCACTATATAACTTGTATCCAATTTCTTCCTATTGCATTACAATAACTACAAATTTATATTCGACTATGAGAAAACTACCACCAAATCATATCATATATAAACAGGAAAAAATATATAAAATCAATGAATAATCAAACTTTGTGATCTTACAACTATTTCAGTGTATCAACCTTCCAATAGTATCCCTTCTTCAATACCCAACTAAAAATTCTGACATCTTTACACAGTATCCAGAGAGATCATTTGCTTCTTTCTTGATGAGTAAATTTGAGAATCAAAGGCAAGAAAGGTAAGTAGTAAACTACTTGATAATACCAGATTGTTTCATCGAAGCACGAAACTACTTCACCAAGTGCTTTTTTGTCTTGACTTTCTTTTTCATTTTCATCAAAAAGCCATGGCTTTAAAATTCAATTCTGTTTTACAGACTAAGTTTCACATTCGATACCTAGCTTTTCTTACCTAGTGCATAACCTTCAATTAGGATCAACAATGCAGGTCTCACATTGTCCAAAAGATGAATCATTGCTTATCAAAATCTCATCCTTCATCAGTTGGTAACAACCAGCAGAAAAAACACCAAAAATTGCTAAGCATTCGGTCTATTTTCCATCTCATTTCATAAATTGAACCACCATTCAAATTCTCCTAATCGAAATCGAGACAACTGTAATACTATCACAACCTCATTTTCAAAACAAGACCAAACCACAACAATCTATCACTGTTTCACAAATCCCAGCACACATAGAAATCTCCATCCATGAGTGATCATATCCATAAGCATGTGTGTGCATGACAGAAACAGACAGACAGAGGGGAGGGAGGGAGGGGGAGAGAGAGAGAGAGAGCGAGAGAGAGAGAGAGAGAGAGAGAGAGAGAGAGAGACCAGGGTCATAATCGAGAGGAAGAGAACGAGCTCTTGAAGTGGGCGTGACAGAGCGTCTGGAACTGGACATGGAAGCTTTGGAGCGTGCAGAATGCAGCTGCCCTTGTACACCCCCGCCATTGTTTCTCAACGAAGAGCTCGCATTACCAGAAGAAGAAGGCGAAGAAGAAGAAGACGAAGAAGGGGGCCTCTCAGACTTGTGTGAAGCTCGTCCCACATGGCCCGAAGACGCCATTTTTTTCTCCCTCACCAACCTTAGAGACACCAGCAAAAACCAGATTTCTCTCTCACGTTGACAGCCTTAGTGTAAGAGAGAGAGAGGAAGAGAGATTTGGTGGAGGTTCCAACATAGAGGCCGGCACGATTTCAAGAATGTTTCAACCCACAAAAAAGATTGAATTTTTATGCTTGCATTCCCGCGTTGAATCACCGTCTTCCTTCATCCACATCACATTCGGTGTAATAAAGAAGACATCTTTTTCTCTTTGGAACTTTTTTTGTCCGTTTTAACAATTCAGATTCTTGTCCTTTCTCACTTGATTTTTTTCAAAACTTTCAACTTCAATTCAATTTATATATTGTTGGGAAATGATTTCCAAAATACTCATTTTTATAATAAATAATTTTCTATTCAATTTATTTATTTATTTTTATAATAAATAATTTTTTTATCCAATTTAGACAGTAAAATTTTTATAATACCCTCAATTTTAACTATATTTACATAAGAAAAGAGTTCAGGAGACTCTACTCGTGTTCAGAAACTCTACCCGCGTCTAGGAAACTCTACTCGTGTCTAGAAACTCTATCTGCATCTACTTTTCAGATAAGATGAACATGTCGTGAACACAAAATATAATATCGTGTTCACGATATGCAGAAAGGTTCAACATGTCGTGAACACCAAATATAATATCGTGTTCACGATATGCAGAAAGGTTCACATATCATGAACATGGAAAATAATATCGTGAACACGATATGCAGAAAGGTTCACATATCATGAACATGGAAAATAATATGTGTTCACGATATGCAGAAATGTATTGTGTTCACGATATGCTGATATGCTGATATTGTGTTCACAATATGCTGATATGATATCAGAGGTATTTCCAATTTATATAAATATAAACTTAAGTTGAGGGCATTATTGATATTTCGGCCAAAAAATGGGTAAAAAAATACATTTTTTATAAAATGGGTAAATAAGTTCCTTGACATATAAAAATGGGTAAATGGAGGTATTTCCACTTTTGGAAAAGTATCTTCATCAACTAATTTGGATACTGTAATGTGATAAAATTCTGAGATTTTTGTTAATGTTCTACAAAATTATATGTAATGAAATTTAATTTGGACAGAAATTTTGGAAACTTCAAATGATTTCGATTTTCTCTTATGATGATCAGACAAGATTTTTTTTTATTTCCGATTCAAAGCCATATTCAATTTCATCATGTGTACAATACAACCACTCTATTTTAGACACCTCATATTAATTAAATAAACTGTAGATATATATTAAATGATATAAATATTCTTACTAATTAAATTATAATATAAGCATAAAATGATAATATAGTAGGATATGTTCAAAATTTTATGAAAATGTTAAAAGGATCACCGATGATAAGCATATACATAATCCTTTGAACTTATGAAACGTGCAGTTAATTTTTCTTTAGGTAAATATAAATTTTATTAATCAATTTCAAGAATTACATTCCTGCACCAAAATACTAGTAATCAAGTAGCCTCAATAAATGTAAAGCCTAGATAGTCTACGGATGCATTCGACTATTTTCTAGAGGAATTTGGAATTTGTTTAAGAAGAAGGCAACAACGATTAATGGTGCTTCCAAATTCTAACAAATCATCATCTGTAGAGGAAACTACATCTACAATAAATGTGACATTCAATTCAAAAACGACATATGCTAGATGCAAAGACTTAATTCAAGAAAGCGCTTCCAACAATCCAAATCCCTAAACTTTCAAACTATCGTAACAACTCATACAAACCACAGTCATGCATGTCATAAAAAACTCTTTAAAATCTCTAACAATGAAATGTGAAGTTAATAGATATATTGAATAATTTTATCACATTAGCAGTGGATTAATAAAATCATTTAAACATAAATGTATTTAACAATTATGGTGTATTAAGTAAAAGGTGGGGTGGTATAGTCCCACCTACAATAATAGTAATAATATCATGTATAATTATTCCACACAAATAATAAATGAGATTTAAATGCAGAAGTACTTATCTATTCAATATAATAATTAACTTACATTAATAATGACAGAAAATCAGATATTTACACCATCTATAATAGGAACGTCCAATTGCACACTCCATTAACAAATTGCTGCAAATTAAAGTGTGCAGTTCTTGTAGAGTTGTTATCACAACTGGAAAATATAATATATTTCACAAATTGATGCAAATTAAGGTGATTAATTATTCTATAGTTGTTTCATATGAAATATTTTACAAATTGCTGCAAATTAAAGTGAGTAATTCTTGTATAGTTGTTTTCATATGATCACAAATGGAAAATATAATGCACTTTACAAATTGTTGCAGAAGTGAGTAATTCTTGAATGGTTGTTTTCTATGTCAGAAATTATAAAGGAGCCAAATTGCAGCAATAGGGACATAATATGCTTCCAAATTCTTGTGAATATAAATAATTGTAGTAACATAATGTACAAGGAGAAATTTTGGATGAACTGATGAAGTGATAATGTGTTCCAAAATTCAATTTATTTAGATGTTAAAGTTATATATCTTCTTCGAATATTGTTAATTGGTTTTAAAGTCAGGTGTGTTACTATAGAGTTCATATAACAAGCTTCACAAAAAGCTAAATAAGATCATTTAGTATCAAGTGTTATATTTAGTATTTCAAACTGATTATCAGACACTGTAGTTTGTAATAAATAGTGTGAATATAAAATGAAACAATGAAATATATAAAAATATAAATTGCAGCTTTAATATGGTATAAATAGTTCATTTGACATATTTGCCTTCCATCTTGAAATCAAATTAGGGTCCCTTATATAATGAGTTCATTAATATATATCTTTATAATCCCATTATTAAAAAGTAAAAAGTCATGATTGGAATCAACACAACAGTGTAGAATCTTTTGAGGAAAAACTAACAACATAGGATTTGAAAATGAAATAGTTTGAACATATTTGTCTACAAGTTAATAGGTTGAAAAATAAATCAAGATTATTAATTAGTGTCATCATTATGATAATTATTAATAAGTATTTTTAATATTGTGACAAGATATGAAAAATATAGGTGGTAAACATGTGAGAAGCAACATGGGTTGCCGGCTCTACACAGGCTGTAACACTTAATTTCATGTCTTCATTTTAATCCATATAATTATTGCCCTCTTTTTTTATTTAAGACCATTAATGATTTAATTGATGGAGTTTTGAATGATTTTAATATAATCGTTCCAATTATGAGAACTGATTTTAAAGAAATATCATAATATTTAGAACACAGTTCCAATCTTCGCTAAAGTTTAGTAGTTTACTAAGTATTTTAACAATCGAGTACTCAAATACAATTGAGGTTAAATAGGCTTCAATTTTGACTTCAAAAATCAATATATAATATAAGTAGTATAGTATTGAACTCCAGAGAGAGATAGAGGGGGAGGGAGAGAGACTTAGCCGAGAAAGAGAGAGAGAGAGAGAGAGAGAGAGAGAGAGAGAGACTTAGCAGCAAAAAACCTCATCAGATAATTATGTTAGTTTCAGTCTTTCAGAGACATTTAAAATACCTTCTATTCAGAATTGAAATTCAGTTCACTATGACCAATCTTAATTCTATGAATCTTCAAAGGTACTGTTTTCTCTAAAACTGAGACCTTAATGTTACTCCAATCATCTGGTTTTGTAGGGAGCCGAGCGATTTTCTCCGCGATCACCATATCTTCCGGGAGTACTGTACCGAACACGGTGTACGCCTGTCTCCACTCTTCGTGATTCGTTAAGCTTATAAAGAAATCCGGCCCGCTTCCAACCCACGCCACTGAACCCCTTCTTATGGTCGGACAGTACTCCGATTCAATCTTGGTGAATGTCTGCCCTTGGGCTTCTAGTGTTCCTTGAATGAGAGCAAACGGAGGGCCGTACGAAGCCTGTAAGGTTTAAGGTGGGGGCATGTGAAAAAACTAGCATAGAAAATAAACGAGCAAGAACGTTACAGATTGTGCTTTCAGATTGAATGTAGCTATCGAATCAAGAGATATTAATCGCATGTGATCCGAAACAAAGCAAGATAGAATGTAGGATTCTTTCTAAACATTTATAAGAATGAATAGAAAACCGAGGAAGCTCAACCCTTACATCATTTATGTGGTTTCCCTTGGTATCCCAAGATTGTCCCCGCCCTTCCGCTCGATAAAAATGGCAACCTGCAGAGTGGCGCAGCGACAACAACTCCAGGATATATGCAACTGAATGTGGAGAACATTCAGGCAAAAGCTGAAAAAAGATTAGAAAACCATCATAACCCCAAGAATGGTATGCAGAAATAAAGAACATATTGAATAAAATCAAGAATTCTATCTAAATCTCCTAATTCGTCGTTAATAGCTTAATTTATGGCATAAAATCTATAGTAACTTCAAGGTTTGAGGTTTCATGAAATTAAATTTAGAGTCTGCCACGTAGAGAGGACACAGAAGCATACCTTGATGTGAAGAGTTCCATGCTCTGTCTCGAATCCAATAATGCCCTTCAAGGAGAGGAAAGGGATCTTATTGTTACAACGAGAAACAGAAAAGAAACCACAAATTCCATTAAAGATTTGTGTCTAGATAAAACATAATGCAGACGGACATGGTAGAGCATGAAGAATGCTCAAAACAGGAACCAAATATACAGCAAAGAGAACACAAGATCATTCTCCGATCCACAGAATAACATGTCGCTAATTTGGAGTAATAGGCCACAATATTCATTCAATGACATTGAAGGATAAAGATAGGTACCTCTCCTCTTCCAAAAATGGAGCCTGATGTCCACATGGCTTTATTTCCTGTTTCCTGCTTATCGGGAGCCAACACATCCTTTTGTTTCTTCAACCAGCACTAGAACACGAAAGTAGAAAGGATATAGGTTTGTGTTAATCACATAGTTATACATTGAAGATTACAAAATCTTAAATGGTTACATTCAAACCAGCCCTTACTGTCAGACATAAAAAATAGGCTCTGAAAAACCCTGAAATGCCAAGAGAATATGACACAAGAGGATACGACACAAACCCGTCCCAAAGAAACTAAGAGAAACATGAACACAACTAACTTGAATCTAACATGATGCAGTCATCACTTACATGATTTTGATGCATTTGAACATAAAGAACATGATCACACACAACGCCTAAAATGGCAGCCCTAAATTCAATACCATCATCACAATAGACTACACTACAAGTCACTTATCTCCTTCAACAGTGCAATCCAGTGACAAATTGTAAGAGCTAAACCATTAGTACTCTCGAATATCAAGAAAGAAGCAAACAAGTTTCAAACTGCTCTTGGTCCTCAGATAGTCAAGGTGATTATCACAGCAAGAGATATGATTTAGGAACACAATTTACATGATCCAATCTATCATCCAAGCAACAAATCTTCAACAATTCAATCATAACCAACACAAGATAAGACACAAAAACAAAATCCAAACAACTAACCTCACCAAACTTATCACCACAAGCCTCCTTATTCCCACAAAACACCCAAGTATCACAAAGACAAGGCCCTTCGTTCCCCGTACACATATCCTTACAAGCCTTACAGCATCCTTCAGAAGAATTGAACTTGAAATCAGTCCCCCACTTCACTGCATCACCCCACAGCTCCAAACTCTCAATCCCTTTACAACAACCACCACCACCACTCAATTCCACTTTCGAATTTCCACCATTACTTTCAGAACTACCCATCTTCGTATTAGCCGAAGATGGTTTCAACACAGTTGACATGAAAATATACACCACAGTGAAAGACACCAAACCCATCAACAGCAGAACCATTGACCCCCACCTCGCAGGCTCCAATTCACTTCCCCTCCGACCCATTAATTAATTCTACAAAAGTTTCAATTTTCTTGATCAAAATCCAAAAATTGGACAAACCCAGAAACTAGGAAACAATTTCTTGAATTTTTTCTGGCTTGAACCTTCAATCAAATTGCTGCATGAGTGATCTCTGCACCAATTTTTAATGACAAAAATACGAGTAAAAATCACAGCAGATTGTACAACGAATGGAATAATTAAAGATGGAAGAATTGTCGAGTGATCTTTACTTGAAGAGCTGAGATTTGGAGAAGAGTGCGAAACGTGGAGAGATGATTTTGTTCTTCAACGTGCTTTAATGGAATTTTTTTGGGGGGATTTGTATTGTTGCATGAGGTGGAAGAGTTGACTAACAGCATTGTCGTGTGATTTTTTGATTTCATTTAAATTAGTTAGTCATATTTTCCAAATATATTATTTAATGAAATTGAATGATTTTTTTCTCAAACATTTATTTTAAATACTATGCAAACTTTAAACCTTTTAACATATAGCTGAAATAAAAGAGTGACACTTGTGTGGCCAGGGCACGGTGCCCCCAACTTAACCTATTATATGATGTTATATATATATATATATATATATATTCTACAAGTATCATATATATACTCTTTAGGTATTATATGTATTCTCTTATATACATATGATACCTATAGAATACAAGTATAACACCAAGAAACATAACACCGATAAAGTATATATATAACACCTAAAAGCATGTGTATAACATTTAGATTTATGTCTCTATGTGCCCTAGGGGTATATAAGTTTTTTCCAAAATAAAATGTGAGGATGATGAACAAAACTTATATGCACCTGGGGCACGGATCTGACCCGACCCGGCGCGTGGGACGCACCCACGCGCGCCCACGCACCCCCACCTGATCTGGTGTGCGCCCACACACACCAAATTTCACACTATGTGATTGAGTGATAGGTGTTATATATGTACTCTATAGGTGTTATAGTTATATTATATGATTCAGTGATATATGTTATAGTTATACTCTATAGGTGTTATATATATACTCCTTAGGTGTTACATCTATGCTCTTGAGGTATTATATAAATAGAATATTTCATATTATGTGATTGAGTGATATGTGTTATATGTATACTCTATATGAGTTATATATATACTCTTTAGGTGTGCTATAATAGTTTTATACACCTGAAGGAACTGTATTTATTATATATCATATATGCATGTAATTTTATATCACCTATAGAGTATCTTTGTAATACCTTTAAAATATTTTCATAACATCTGAAGGAATTGTATTTATTATATCTTATAGATGCATGTGATCTTATATCACATATATAGTATATTTGTAATACGTTTAGAATATTTTCATAACATCTGAAGTAACTGCATTCATAACATTCTCTTGTTTTTGTTCATGACTCTGAATGAAAGCTCTTATTCACTTGATACTATTAAGATATACGTATAAAAGATATGATTATTATCATATATTTGATCACTCCATCACCTATAGTGATATATGTTATATATATTCTATAGGTGTTATAAATATACTCTTGCGGTGTTACATGTATGTTCTTGAGGTATGACATATATAGATTCCATATTATGTGATTTAGTGATAGATGTGATATATATACTCTATAGGTGTTATAAATATATGCTTGCGGTGTTACATGTACGTTTTTGAGGTATTATATATATAGATTTCATATTATATGTCTGATATGTTTAATATATACTCTATAAGTGTTATATATATATATTTAGGTGTTAAATGTCTATTCTTAAGATTGAAATTGCGATTTTATCATCTTCTTCCCCAAATTTGCTGCAAATTCATACTACTCAATCAGATTTCTACAACTTTATACCATCATTCAATAACCAACAAAGTTGCATATCAAATTACATATATATACAATCCTGAATATATAAACCTTAAAAAAGATAAAGAAACAATAGAGATGAAACAGAAAATTTGAAATCTGAAAAAATTAGAACACAAAACTAGTAACAATCATATGAAGAAATTGAAAAAGAATGAGAATCATAGTTCCACCATCCATTGTCTCACTAGTCTCGGAATCAACCAATGCTACTCCTTCAACACTCATCTCTACATCCTTTTCAGACAAATACAAACCAACATTCTCAGGATGCACAACAAGAAATCTTGCTGACTTTCACTTCGTTTTCCCAAATATAGACTACCCAATGCAAACATCCACTCACAAACACACCAGGGCGGTCAAAAGGATAATCATAAGGAAAGTCTCCTATTCTTTTCCATGCATTACTGTTTCTTTAATACATTTTCACTTCTGTCTGAAGTTCTTCACTGCCAAACATGGAGATTCTTACCAGTTTGTAATCATTGGAAGAAGAATGGTGGCCGAGTCCAAAAAAGACAAGAGCCCTTGTGAGGGAATCACTAGTATTCACTGGAAACTCGATGGTTGAGCTTGGAATCCTTCTAGTCTCTTTGATGGATGGGTTCCATAAGAAGAGGTCATCTTCCCTGTTGCTAATGCAAAACAAGCCATTGCAATAAGCTGCCAAGTCCACCGCGTCGCTGGATTCGCAAACCTGTCTTGTCCGAAAAGACAAGAAACCAGTTCCCAACCACCGCCACCACGCACGGCCACCCTATCAACTGACACAACCCACGAAGAAAAAGGAAGTAGATTGCGTTGAGAAGAAGAAGGAAGCAGAAGGGTTGAAAAAGAAGGAGAAGAAGAAGAAGGGAGGAGATCGGGTTGAAGAAAAAAAAAACTGCGTGAAAGTAAAAAAAAAAATTAAAACAAAAACATATATATATATATATATTATTCTCATCGGGCCGAGTCGGGTTGCCGGAGCGGGTTGGGGCACGGATCCAAGGATTCGTGCCCCAGGTGCATGTAAGTCCTTCTCGAGGATGATAATAGACTTTAATATTTCAATATTTATAAAGAAAAAAATGAAATAGAAAAGGTTAAAAGATGGATTACATTAGATAAGATTAGTTAAACTTCCAAAGCAATTATTTGATTAGGAAGGACAAATATATTGTTATTAGAACAAACACAAAAATTTAACAATATGCCTGCAATTAATCAACTCAGGTTATGTTTTCAAATATAATTTTTCTATCAATATATCAAATTCTTTAATGTACTATTTTTTAAAGTGCGTTCTTCTATAACACATTTGTTTTTAATAGCATTCTTATTGTAAAATGCTAATAATATATTCCTCTCAAGAAAAATTCTGAGAAATTTTATTACATAAGTACCTAGTTAGTTTTAGTTATATATATTTTACTATGGTTAGTAGAAATAATAAGTTCTTTCAATTGTTATATGTAAATTATGATGTATTGGGAAAATGATAATATAACTCTTAAAAATTGGACGAATTATCTCTTATCCCAAGCAACTCACAATCATTCCCTATTCATATTCTCTTTATTTAATCAAAATTATCACCATCCATTTATACATATTCACAAACATTATCATATAAACATGTATAGATTAGCTGAAATTATGAAGAAATAAATCAATCTAGGACTGTTGAATTAAAGAAATGCCATGACTAACTATATTAAATAAAGCCCACCCTAGCATGGAATGGGTGGGCCACCATTCCGATAGATTTTTAATTATGTATGAGATGCAAAAATCTATATCTATAATCTATAATCTATAATATATATAAAAAGGAAGAAGTTGTCAAATTTTACACATTTACCACTCAATTGTAAAATTGGAGATAATTACTGATTTGTCATTGACCAATAGAAAAATTGTGGAAAAAAAAACTAAAAATCTTTGAGAATCTTATAGAACAAGCTTCATATATATTTTAAATATAATAAGTAGTCTTTTAATTTAATATAGGGTAAAATGAAATAGAGGAAATTATTTTGGATGATATTATTATATGATTATGTATTAATGATATAATTAAAAAATCTGAAAATAATGAAATTTAAACATTGTCAAAAATTTAAAAATTTGAAAATTCTGTAATTTTAATATATAAATGTGAAAAATAGGTCTAAAAGCTAAATTTCATTTTACGAAGGGTTGTAAAATGTTTAAAAGTTTAAAAACTATTATAAAATTGTTAAAAATAATAATTAAATTTGAAAGTAAAACTAATAATAATCTAATAATGTTGTGAGGTTAATCTAAAAAAATCCACAAATAACATTTAAAAATAAATTCAAACATATATGCAACAGATATAACTATAAGAAAAAATATTTTAAAATGGTTTCAAAATTCTAAAAAAAATATTGTTTTAATTGTAAAATGAATTTGAAACCTAAATTTTTTAAATATAAACTAAGTTTTTGAATAAATACAGTGTTTGTAAAATAAATTCATCTAAAAAAATGTAGAAAATTATTTACAAATGATTAAATATAATCCTAAGATATAAAGGAACAAAAATATGAATAGAACATATAAATTAACAAATATAATTAATCACTTATAATTAAAGCACACAAAACACAAAACCATTATATTTTTTTTTTGTTATTGTCGTCGTTGTTGTCGTCATTGTCATCATCATCATCATTAAAAAAATACGGGAATTTTTTACAAATCTCAAAATAATAAGATCTCATGAATAATATTTTAATATAATAAATTTATTATATTATTAATAATCATATTTGTCATAATAAATAATAAACCGTGCTTCGCGCGGGTATACTGCTAGTCTATATTATACTAAAAGCAAACAAGTTGACAATAATTACTAATTTGACATTTTCCCTCCTAAAAATGTCACATCAATTTGATAATGTATAAATAATTTCTTTTTATTTTAGTTTTTCAAGATTTTATTTTGTTTTCTAAATTAATTTAATAATTTTAAAATACATGACTTTCTTGATAAGTTATCAAATATTATAATGAAAAATAAAAGGGAATCATATACAATTCTTGATTAATGATACATTATAATGAAAGAGAGAGAAAAATTATATTTTTTATGTATTATATTACACATATTATTAATTTTTTTAGATAATTATAAATTATAAAAGACTTAGTTAAAAGTTTCTAAAGTAAATAAAATCTACATAATATAATTTATTGCAGAAAATTTGTTTTTTCATATTAACATACTCATGTGTCTTCTTTTTAAAACGTCTTTTTATTTTAATATATATTTTGTGATAAAATATTTAATAGATCAATTTTGAAATTCATGTACTTAAACATAAATGTTTAAGATAATATAAATATTTAAAGTTTTATGAAGTTAGAAGTTAATACGAAAATATTTTATGTTAGAAGTATATACTTCGTAATGTGAGTATAAGTATTCGATATTTTTTAATATTGCAATATACATAAAAAAATATGAAAAATATAATTATTTAAATTTATATATATGCTATATCTAAAATGACAATAGTTTGTGTTTATTATCAATTTGTCATTCAATAGCAAAACTATTAGCCAATAGGAAAAAAAGGGAAAAAGAAAACTAAAAAAAAAGTTTTTGAGTATCTTATTGGACAAGCTCCTAAAAATTATTGGACAATTTGAGTAATTTTTTTAATTTAATTTTGGTTTTCTAAATTAATTATTTAATAATTTTGAATCAAGCTTTCATATCAAATCATTAGGATTAGGCTTCATCTACAAGTCATTGTCTTACTACTATATAAGAAATGCATGAATGGAGATGGAAGTCACACTAAATGAGGATGAGCTAGCTTATTGAAATGGAGGTTTAAAATATCAAAACAAAAAGAAAAATAATGGAGGCTTGAGATATCAAAAGAAGAAGAAAATTAGTGGTGAAAATAAGAAGAAAATTTGAGATGAAAGTCAATTTCCCCTATTAGCAATGTATGTATATATAATTACTCATTTAATGAGAATGAAATAGATGAAATGTAGGTTAAAAATATCAAAAGAAGAAGAAATATTGAGATGAAAGTTATTGTACAATATAAGTAATGTGTATGTAATAACTCTTATGTAATTAGGATGAAGTAAGATCAAATGGAGGTTAGAAATATCAAAAGAAAAAAAAATAGTGATTGAAATAAGAAGAAAAACAGAGATGAAAGTCATTATACTATATAATCAATACATATATAATCTCTCTCACTTGATGAGAATGAGCTAGCATGAAATGGAAGTTAGAAACGTCAAAAAAAAGAAGAAAAATCGAGATGGAAAACTTTTTCAGATATAATGAGATATTACCAATACTATTTTGATTGTCATCTTGATTATCCAAATCCGTTTATATGTAATATCATTACAAAAAAAAAAAAAACCATTTAACATTACAATAGTATAGATTACAAAAAGAATTAAAAAAACATTTAACAATTTAGATACAATATAGATTACACTATATTATCAACAATAAAAATTATTATATTATATAGCAAGTCGCGCATTGCGCGGGTGCACTACTAGTTATACTAAAAGCAAGCAAGTTTGAGAAAATTTCTAATTTGTCACTTTCCCTCCTAAAAATATCACATCAATTTGATGATGTATAAAATAATTTCTTTTTCTTTTAGTTTTTCAAGATTTCATTTTAATTTTCTAAATTAATTTAATAATTTTAAATTACATGACTTTCTTGATAAGCTATCAAATATTATAATAAAAAATAAAAGAAAAATATAAATAAATTTTTATTAATAATACATTATAATGAAAGAGAAAGAAAAAATATCTTTTTTATATATTTGTATTACGCATACTATTAAATTTTTGTTTAAATAATTATAAATTATAAAAGATCACTTAAGTTAAAAGTTTATAAAGTAAATAAAATCTATATCATATAATTTATTGTAGAAAATTTGTTTTTTCATATTAACATATTCACATGTCTTCTTTTTAAAACGTCTTTTTTATTTTAATATATATTTTGTGATAAAATATTTAATAGAATTTTTGAAATTAATGTACTTAAACATAAATGTTTAAGATAATATAAATATGTAAAAGTTTTATGAAGTTAGAAGTTAATACGAAAGTATTTTATGTTAGAAGTATATACTACGTAATGTGTAATGTAAGAAGAAAGTATAAGCATTTGATGTTTTTTAGTATTACAATATACATAAAAGAATATGAAAAATGTAATTATGTAAATTCATTTCTATACTATATCTAAAATGACAATAGTTGGTGATCGATTATTACCAATTGTCATTCAATTGCAAAACTATTAGCCAATATGAAAAAATGGAAAAAGCAAACTAAAAGAAATAGAAAAACTTTTGAGTATCTTATTGAACAAGCTCCTAAAAATTATTGGACAATTTGAGTAGTTTTTTTTAAATTTCATTTTGATTTTCTAAATTAATTTAATAATTTTGAATCAAGCTTCCATATCAAGCCATTAGAATTAGACTTTATGTACAAGCCATTGTCCTACCTCTATATAAGCAATGCATAAATGAAGATGAAAGTCTCACTGAATGAGGATGAATTAACTTATTGAAATGGAGGTTTAAAATATCAAAATAAAAAGAAAAATAATAGAGCTTGAAATATCAAAAGAAGAAGAAAATTAGTGATGAAAATAAGATGAAAAATTGAGGTGAAAATTATTTTCGCATTTAAGCAATGTATGTATACATACCTACTCACTTAATGAGAATGAACTAGATGAAATGAACGAGATATTACCAATACTAATTTGATTGTCATCTTGATTATTCAAATCCATTGATAAGTAATTGCATTACAAAAAAAATAAAAACAAAAACATTTAGCATTATAACAATATAGATTACACAAAACATTAAAAAATGATTTAACATTTTAGATACAGTATAAATTACACTATATCATCAACAATAAAAATTATTAGATTATATAACAAAGCGCTCATCGCGCGCGGGTGCACTACTAGTGAAAATAATAACAATGAATCGTGACATGATTTAAAGGGTTTATTAAAACTGAAAATGGGATGAAAGAAATAGGAATGAAAAGATAACATAGATCCATGTCTATGTAAATAAGAACCCTGAAATTCTATTCTCATAAACATTGTTTCTTCTTCGAAATGAATGCGTAACTTTTATTTTAACCTTGTCAATATGAAAAAGATAGCATATTACAAGTGATGATCACCGGTGCCAAGTGTACTGGATTGATAGCCATCTACGTTTGAGAAACAAAACATCCGTGGAGGTAGCTATCTAGAGCAACGAAGCTCCAACAATGTATCGGATCGAATACCAAGGTGAACTATGAGAAAACATCGTTTCAAGGGAGAAGAAACTAAGAACCTTTTCGAGTGGCAAAAAGAGCCGAAAAAGTTGTCCAGAAGAATGTTGGACCAGAACAAGTGTTTCTATATAAATAGTTTGATGAATCTGCAATGCAAAAGAAAATACTAGGTAAGCAAGATTTGTGATTTTAACGAAGTTGACTAATAATTCAGTAACAAATCTTACACTTTAGTTGTGTTTGCCATCGTGAAATTGAGCGTTTCTTGATGACTTAAAGGTCTCCAGGAATTCGTGAGCCTTTTTGAGTTCCTGTTTTTGCCTCGACTTATCCCATTTGTGTTCAGCAGCCAAGATCTCGATGATACGAGGCACTGCCCTCCTTGCAGCATCAGTGTCCAGAAAAGCAAGGCGGGATCTTCTGGCTATGAAGTCCATAGCTGATTCACAGTATTCATGCCGAGCACAATATGCAACTTCAGCTTCCAGAATAGGGTATCCATGGGCTAGTCGCTTCCCTAGATTTTCATTCTGAAGCATAATAGAAACGAAGTATTCAGGCTACCACAAATAGGGGGAGAATGTTAAAAGCTATAGACGTTTCAAATGTACAGATATTTCGAGACATTTTCAGGCAAATCTATGTCAAACAACAGCCAGAGCTTAACTAAATGCCACTAACTCCCGAAAAATCATAGCCAGGAATAATCATGAAAGAATTATTCCGAAAGGCGCTAGGCACCACATGCCAGGGTGGGAGCCTAGCACCTACATAGGCCAGGTTAGAACACTGCATGTATGCATAAAAAGGCAGCAAGTATAAACAGAACCATAGAGGAAAAGTGAACCTGAGCTATGGCAGCTACTCGTTCAGCAAAAGTGCCATAGGCATGTGATAAATGCTTTGCCGCAGCAGTGTCCATTACACCAGGAACAACCTTCCCACCATATGACATCTTCATGCGTACATATTGCTGGGCTAGTATAGTGAAAGATGCAGGATCCCATCCATCAGCACCTATAAGCTGAAGGGTGTAAGTCATGCATTTGTTTGCTGGGCTCAACTTTCCAGATTTAATAGCTGCATCAACTGCATCCTCTGCCATACTGAAAGTTAATTGAGTGAGCAAAAAAATGTTACCTAAAACTACCAAAAAATTGGAGGTTCAACTATGGATGATGCTGAGACGGACTGAGAGCTATTATCCTCTTTGTAAATTGGTTGGAAATACATAAACAAAAGCCTTTCACCAAGCAAGTGGAAATTTTCAAAATGTAAAGTAAATCTTGCAATTAAATCTACCTTCTATAAGTAGTCCACTTTCCACCAGTAATTGTGACTAAACCAGGAAAATCTTCACACACAATGTGATCTCTGGAGATGCTCTCAGTGTTCTTAGCTCTAGGATCCATCGCCAATGGCCGAATGCCACTCCAGGCTGACAAAACATCTGTGCGTCGTACCTAAATCATTCTCAAATAGTAATGTGTTTTAAAAACATGGATGTTTAGACAAACACAAGGCTGAAGAGAGAAAAATAGAAAGACAATCGCCATTCGTGCTCCTTTATATAACCAATTTTTCCTGAATTAAGAGTTTCACAAACATTAAGGAAGAATGTCCAATGAATCTATCCAAGGAAATATACCAAAACAGGTCTAACTATTAATTTCCATCCATGTAACTAATGATCGCAGTCTATCAGCTCTTATGCATGAAGAGTACTTAAATTGATGGATAGTCTAGCAGTTTCACTGGACTCTCACCCATAAGAATTGATACATTAAACAGATAAATAATGATGAGTGGAAGAAAAATCTAAATGTTGTTAGGTGTAATATGCAATGGAATTAGCAACAACTCTCAAGCTAAACATCAACCACTAAAATTTGTTGTCATGTAGATGATGAACCTTAATTGTAGATGCTGTTAAGAGACTGATAAGCTACCACGCCTAATATTGTCATATATATTAGTGCATCTAGCACAAAATCCAGTGAAATATGCAGGTATTACAAAGGTAACATATAATGAATGATCCCAAAGTGTGAAATATGAAATAATTTGGTATCTTATTATACTGTCAACAAGTAATATTGCAGTGACTCTAACAATTCAGTCCCAACCCATCTACATATGAAGCAAAAGAAAAGGAAGGCCATGATCGACTCTTCATGAAGAAAGAAGAGGAATGAGATATATGATTATTGTAGACAGAGTTGAGAAATCTTGCAAATCTCGCAACTATTTCCTCCGAAGTTAAAGTTGAGAAATAAAGTACTGATTATTGTCATCTAAAGGAGGACTGACCTTTAGAGTAAAAAAAATAGAAAAAAAAAAAAAAGGAGAAAAATACAAATAAATAATTAAATAATTGCTTAGAATATAACATTCAGCCTACAAAAAAAATTCACAAACCTTAACATTGAGGTAATCGGAGATAGCATCCAATATGAATTCAACCTCATCCTCATGAGGCTCTGGTAGCATTGTAATGGTGGTGTTTGAGTCAGTGGTGCCAGCAATTGTTCTTCCCAACCATGGAAGCATGAAGAGAACACGACCATCCTTTGTTTTGGGAACAATCAAACCCATTCCTTCTGGAGAATAATAATCAGGGAGCACAATATGGACACCGCTGCTGGGGCAGATCATCTGCTTTGCTTCTTTGTCAGCCATCTTCCTCACAGAATCACAGAATGGACCGGCAGCATTTACTACAACTTTTGCATATGTATCAAACTCAGTTCCTGCACAGCTTGACAGAGTAAGGCTTAAGAAGGCAGACTAATAACATTGAATGGGCCAAAAACAAGCTATCGACATTATGCTGAAATTACAGATGCAGAAACAACATTTGGGTCTGCAGTCAGGGGACATACAGAGAGACAGAAACTGGGGAACAGGAAATAAAGTAAAAGATCAATAAAGATCCAGAGGAGAAGGAAGTCCGGTTTGCAGTCTCTCTTCAATGCATATATTAAACCGTAGTAAAGATATATATGTGTGTGTGTGTGTGTGTTTATATATATACACATATATATAGTTTTATACATATATAAGTATATTGATAGTTTTATACCCTGAAAAAAGTCACTATTTTTAATGAAAAGTCACTATATTCTGCGGGAGCAATGTGCTATTTACCTAAACCTAGAAAAGAGAGATTAGAAGATGCCACAACCGAAAAGAACCACTCGATGTGACACATCAGCAGCTCAATCTATAAAAGAAAGAGAATCAAGGCATTCCTGGAATAAACAATCTTGACATAACTGCTGTTAGTCAATCAAAGTGATAATAATACCTGTTATATGATTTCTTATCCGAGCACCTATTATCCGCCCAGTATCCTCATCCCTTAGAAAGGATATTACTTCAGCATGGTTAAGTACAGCGGCACCAGCTAAAGCAGCAGTACAGGCCAATGCAACATTCAGACGTGAGTCATTCATTTGTCCGTCATAATAGACCACAGTTCCTCTCAAACTCCGATCCTTTCCCTTTCTTGTTAAAGTAGGAAAAAGTTCAACTGACTCCTGTGCAGAATAGTATCTGGACAAGTGTAGCAAGCGTCGACCAGCTACCAGATCGTACATTTTCAAACCTGCCCAGTAGTAGATCACCTCAAACCAGCTAAAACATGGCGTCATACATGGCAAAGCATGGCAAAGATGAGGAGCATTGTCAATAACTTGTTTGCGCTCCTCTAGGGCATGAAAAACCAGTTTTAATTGCCCATAATCTATGTTGAAAAAAGCTTTCTCCAGATAGCGGACTCCTGAAATAAATAAGCATAAAAACATTATGGGTCCATGAAGATCACAGTCAGCACCATAGAGGATGAATCGGGGAGATTAACATTCAAAGGATGTAACCAGAACTAATCAAAGTCAGCGAGAGATGTAAAAAGCAAGTCAAACAATATAGTCTTAACTCGAACCAGCTGGCATCAAGTTTAACCAAAGCAAACTCAGAAACAATTAGAAAGGGGAATTTTTTCTAAGAACTCTAGTTATTGCTAATGATGTAATTCATGAATTGATGACCTTACCAAGAAGAGCAGTTGAAGAAATATATAAATAGGTCCTGAAAGACAAAATAATGGAAACTCTATTAAATCTCTTCATGAAAAACACATCTAGCTTATTACAGGACAGATACCAAACTTTTATTGGAATAAACTTCATAGTGGATAGAGGAGAACTATGTCCGGTTGGCTTATCCAACAGAAAAACTTCCAGATCTCGCTAAAGTGAAAAACTTATGGTTTCATCAACACATTTAGATAGTCATTTTCAGAGCTCTACCACATTCTGGCTAACAACTAGGATAAGGCTCTGTGCAGTTATCACGCAACAGAGATGATAGACCAATTTAAGTCATTTAGATGCATATCATATTCAGATATGGAGACAAAATAAAAAACAAAGATTCGCCAAATTCAATTAACCAACACACATTGATCACCATAATTTAAGTCACTTAGAAAGATATCATCACTTCCAAGTATGCCATTATTTTAACCTTTATATGAAGCAAAACCACATTCAGTTTAGATTCAACAAATGCAAACCATCTGAGACTGTAGTAGGCTTTTTAAACCACAATTTCATGACCCATATGCAATAAATTTCTACTTCAATTCACGTGAAGAAACAGAGTACTTTTTTTCCACTTTATACTCAATCACAGACACAACATGACAGGACAAAAGGACGATATTAATGCAGCCACACCTCACCACCGAGTCATCACACGGTACAAGCCACAATGCTCTAAGTACAACTCAACGCACAAAACAGTTTCAAGCAGAATTGAAAAAAAAAAAATGCAGACCTCCATGGATGAGTTTGGTAGACCTTGACGAAGTACCAGAGGAGAAATCCTCTCGCTCGACAAGCCCAACCCGAAGCCCGCGCGTGGTGGCGTCTAGCGCCACTCCGCATCCGGTGGCTCCGCCGCCGACGACCAGGATATCCAGGGGGTTAGCGGCGCTGGAACCGATCAAAGCGGACTCCTGGACGGCGCGGGATGGCACAGCGGCGAAAGGGTCCGCAATCTTCTGCCTCACATCGGAGAGGGTGGAGCCGCGGTCGCTTGAGGCAATCGGAGCGCTGCTGAGAATGGTGAAGTACGCGCCGCCAGCCACGGCGGCGACGGCGCCGAGACGGCGGAGGCGTATAGAGGCAGCCATGAAGAGAATCGACGATCAAAATCGTTATTTATTCGAATTTAGTGATCAAAAAGTGGAGTATGGGAAAAGGAATAAAGGATTGATTCGGTTATGGGACTGACAGTCAATCCATATTTATATTGCTTTGGTATTGGGAATAATGTATAATTCCTAATTTACCCCTCACTATATATTCTATTTTTTCTTTTTTTGAACTCGATTTATTTTCTATATTTTTCAGAGAAAAAAGAGTAAAGATTTGTACTATCAGGAGTATAATATAATCATGGCAATTTTAATTAATATGGAATTAGTATATATATATATATATGTGTGTGTGTGTGTGTGTAACTATAAGATTTCATTAAATATTTACCTCTATTAATACATGTATTGATATTCCATTAATTAAAATTTTGACATTTCCGTGATATGATATGTTAAACCTAATAAGTAGGTGGATCTATAAGTCAATAATGAGATCAATGGTAAAGTATGGTTTAATTGAAATTAATCTATGTACATAACAAAACTTTTGCAATGTTCATCGAAATTTTGTCAAAAGAGACTTAAATGGCATAAAGATTCATCAATCTTTGAATGAATCTATAGATTTTATATTATGAGTTATTCCCCAAAATACCCAATTTTATATAACTTTAAATTAAAATACCCATCAATATAAATTATTATCCTCATCTATCCAAAAATATAAACTATTGTCCCCAAATACCCAATTTTTTGGTCAAAGACTAAAATAATCATTTGACACACTTTTTGCAATCATTGGTAATCATTGAAAAATGTTATGCCCAAACCTGTTTTGCTATTTCCAATCTATATTTTTCTCCAAGAATTTCCAATATATTATCCCATATGAATTTTAGATTCATGGCATAAGATGGACGTAAAATGGTATCAAAGCCTAGGTTTATTAAGAACTTAAAATTATATTTGTAATTCTGTAATTAACAAATGGTGGGGAGAATTATACGAGAAAATATGGATCTGGACGAATGTCCAAGATGTATACACTATAAGAGATATCGTCAAATTTTGACGATGTATGCTCAAGAGCATCACGACAAGGTGACATATTGGAATGACCAATATGCCGAGAAAGAGCTTGTAGGTGCCGATGAGAAAACCTTGAGGCAGTGCGATAGACAAGCAGCATATCATTTTTCCTTACGGTGAACCAGATGTTATATGTTGATCTGATGAATCATCAGGAAGCAGCCCATCAAAACCATGATGTTTGATGGAGTGCCCGAGTGGAAGGAGATACTTCCAGATACCTCTAAGATTTCCGAAGATCTTAGAGAGATCCAGAAGATGGTACAAAGTTATGGTAACCGCCATTATCACCTACCAGCACAAGTTTATCAGATCCAAAGCCAAATCGAGACGATGATTAAAAATCAGAAGGAGACTCTTGAAATCATTTATGATATTCAAGAACGAGTCAAGAATCTGGAGAACAGACCAAGTTCATCCGGAGGAAGAAGAGGTATAGATTTCGGGACAGTTCCCTATTTACACCAAGATAGGAAGCCAACCGAAGTTGTACGACGCATGACTGATGATGAAAAACTCATTGTCATCATGAAAGGAAAATCCATCATAAACAAGTGATGGATTTGGAAAAGATAAATCTGGAGGATCTATATGACCTTGTCGAATCCTTCGCGGGATTAGGAATTGTGGATCTAAAGATAAACGCAGGAGATGGTTCCGCTTTGGTTACTCGTGATCAACAATAGAGACCACCAGTTGATCCCAACGTAGCAGAAAGTTTCGGATCACATCATCATGTGGACGAACCAATTCCACACATGGGAGATTTCACCACATGAGGAGATCTTATTGTAACAGGAACTCGACCACGTTCCAAAAGGCTGAATCTTTACAATACGCCTTATGAAAAGTCTCAGCTCGACCCAATACATCCATATGTGTTGATGCTAAATCTGGATATCCCAGATTTTAAGAACCGAGAAGTCCTTATCGATGATTGGGCATCGGCTATGAGGATTGCAGCAGGAACCCTCGATCTTACAAATGAAGGATTCATCTTACTACTCGATATTAGTCTTGAAGGATCTGTAAAGATCGCATGGGATATGACAGCACCAGAAATGAAAAACAATGTTACAACTGGTGAGTCATTGAAAGGAATCGTTGATAATATGACAAAATTATTCAAAATCCATTTTATCGGCATAGGCTATTTTGAGGGACTAGAAGAAGAAAAAAGGAAAAGATACAAACAAGCCATTTACAGCCTCAAGTGGCATGATATTTGTCATATTGATGAATATATCAAGTTATTCACCGAGTACCGATGAAAGTCCAAGGTGGAAGGCAAAGAGGCTTCGGAATTATTTTTTGCGAAGATACCAAGTCCCTTGAGAGAAATGTTGATCAAGGAATACAAGAGTGCAGATGACTTAGATACAGTGGCCAGAAGAATGTCATTCTTAAAGGCCAAATTATCTGAATTGTGTCATCAAGCAGCATTGTATAAGAACTACAAGAGACTGGGAGGAATCAATAAAATGGTTCTCTTATGTTGCGAAGAAAATGACATCCCAACAGTCGTTGGAAGTCAACCACGGAGGCATAAAAGGAAGAAACAACGGAGCCATCCATACCACCGTGGAAGCAACAACAAGAGAAGCAGTTGTTGGTCTTCATGAAGACCTAGAAGAGTGTGGTCAAAACAAAAGGCCCGGAGTTACAAATCAAGGCAAAAACCTGTACCAAACAGGAGTAGAGTCTTTTCATCAGGCTCAATTCAAGGAAGTTCCAGTAGGATCACGGGAAGGAGAACTTTCAGACGAGCTCACACCAGAGCTAATGAAAGTTTTAAAGACTATAATTGCTGGACGTGTGGAGCAAGAGGGCATATATAAACTGATTGCCCGGAAAATCAAAAGCGAGGAATTAGACAGTTCAAGGTAACACCCGAACTTGAGGAAACTGTCTATTTTCAAGATCTTATACAAGTGTATCAATTTGAGGATTTACCCTTAGATGAAAGCATCTACGAAGAAGAGATCTATTCTCATGATGGAAGTGAATCCAGTTCAGAATTAGAGTGAAGAAGAAATTCTTCAATCAACGGTGAGAGAGGATATGTCAGGATTTCTCTCCCACACTACGGTGTCTCATAAAACTCTAATGAGGATTATGAAAGAGGATCCAAAGCTCCAAATATATGATAGTTTTACTATTGGAGCTATGGAAAAGGCATTGGATAAGATTGGATTTCATAGCTCCCACACTACTTTATGTATCAATGCAGAAGTCACTGGACGACTTCAACGAGATGATCAGAGATCCATCTCTGGTGCATGCCAGCAAGCGCATGAACAATTGTTCTCGACGCTGCGGGGGCCTCTTCTCCAGGCTGCATCTCCAATGGTGTAAAAGGGAGAAACAAGAGAACGAGCCTCTAACCCGGAAGTTATGGATTCAAATACCATAACTACGAGTGTTGCAGATGATGCATCCATTGAGGATGTACAAGTTGTAGCAAAAGTTGAAACTCCGATGTCACAACCCAAGTCTTCAAGTCAACCCAGCACCTCTGGGGTAAAAGAGAGAGAGAGAGAGAGAGTTGGATCTTAGGCCACAGACGGGCAAAACTAAGGTCCAAACTAACGAGGTTAAAGTTTCTCCTATGCAGGTTTACCAGAAGCAATGGGAGAAATTGGCTACGAGAAAGGGTATCAATCCTGAGAGAATAATCGTTGATGTCTCTGGGAAATACCCGAGGGTTTGGATGAAACCAGAAAGTCATCCAAACGAGGTAAAATAGTGGTATAATTTTGGAACTTTAGCTTCAATCTATACTGTCTCACTAGGATTCCCCGAAATCTTAAAATTACCGAGATGGATTGGGGAAGCAGTGCACGAGACTTGGGCCAATAATCCACATTTGGCCAGAGGTGACATTCTGGAATTGTACTTTTTCAGCGCAGCTCCAGAACCAGCAAAGAAAGGTTTCCATGAAGCTTTTCATTTCATCAAGCTGAGGAGACCAGACGGGAATGCCCTGAAAACTATCAAGGCGGCTTTTCCAGAGGAAACTCCCATACTAGTAGGAGCATTTCCAGAAGATGAAGCTTCTACCCGACGAGCATGGGGACTTTGGGTTTGTCTAAACGAAATGGATAAAGTCAAATATCCCTTAAAGTTCTTTCAGAATTCAGCAAGTGGATCTTTCCTCCTGAATTCAATGACAGGAACAACCACAGGATTTGCAGGGGAACTCTTTGAAACAAAAAGAAGAGTCATTTGGGAAAACAAGATTCTGGTGAGCAAAGAAACCTACTAGAAATTCTGTAACATGGCGCATGTAGGCCGTTGGATTGATAGAATCTGCCAAGCATGCCAAGAACAGAAGGAACCCGAGTTTGGGAAAGTATTCCGACCCAAACCCGACCGATGAGAAAGCAGGACGGACAAGGACAAAGGACCTGCCCAAAAGAAAAGTTATCCACGGGGACCACGAAGGTAAAAAATTTAAAAGATTCTCCGACAAAGGTAACATGGGCTGAGTCACGCCCAACAAGCATCACATGGGATAGAGTCACGAGAAGAAAAATGAGATTCCCCGATAACAATCACATGGGATGAGTCACGAGAAAAAGCTGGCAAAGCACTAACTTAGTGGTTGATCCACTAGGAAAAGGAGACAACTGGTTAAAACGAGATTTGAAATCCGCACTTCAAGTCCGGATTTTGCCTATAAATAAGCAAGGTAGAAGGAAGCTAAGGATATCGAACATCTACCTTAGTTTTCTCTGAATAAAAATCTTTGTAACAATTTTGAGTGTTCTTAGTTTTAGTTTATGTATTTACGAGTGATAGCCTTCTCCATGAGAGACTAATCTAGTATGCTCCTCCCAAAAGGAGATTACAGATGTAATAAATATTTTAAAGTTCTTAATAAAAATGAGGTTTTCTTCTTCAACGTGTTTTCCGTTTGAATCTATTTATCCTTTGAAAGGATCACCTTGTACACCTGGTGTAGGAAACGAACCAAGGTTGTGCTGGGCAGTTGCTGAAGGAGCTGGATAACTTGCAGATCATCTTCCCTGTTGGTTGAAGTTGAACAATGAGGAACTGTTCGTAAAACGGTCTGGGGGCAGTAATTTTCCAGCTGGTAGCATTGCAAACCATCTCACCCGGTGCTGTTCTGGTCAAAGAAATGTATGAATTCTAAATGATTTATTAATTTTACGGAAGCATGTTGGGCCTTTTATTGATCCATTAGTTGATAATGCATGATCTAAAATTAATATGGATGGGAAAAGGAAATTGGAGTGGAAAAAGAAAAATTGAATAATTTATAGATTTTGAAAGTTAGTGAAAATTTGGATACTTGTGAAAAGGTCAAAAGGTATATTTGGATTGTGGAAATGTCCTACTTTAGCATATTTTCTTAAATATTTGACTAGAATAGCACAAAATTTTAAGATTTGGCCAAAATAACACAATCCTTATAATTTGTGATCAAAATACCACAAATTGACTTTGACCTCAAGACAGCACTGACATAATGACTAACACAAGACAGTACTTTCAGTTTCTAAAGTGGGACATTTCCACGTGTAATAAATCTCTTGTGAGACTATTTACATTTCCACTTTAATTTTTGTCGTGTGTAATAACTGTCTTGTGAGTTACTATTTACCTTTTAATTTTTGTCGTGTATAATAAAGTGGATTTTGTTTTTCTTTGACTTACTATTTACCTTTCATTCAAATAAATACACTTTCCATTTTGGTAGATAGATACAATAATTTCATACGACAAAAATTTCTCCCTTCTACTAAATATTCTCCCTTCTACTAAAAATTCTCCGAATCTACTAAAAATTTTTGCTGGAAAGTTTTATCACTCTCAGGAACGAATTAAAGAAGATTTACGTAAAAAAACCGAGAGGTAAGTCCATTTTCTGAATCTCCTTGTATTTTTTACGTGGAAAAAACATGAATTTTTCATCCTAAAGTTAAGAAAAAGTGTGTATTATATTTGTCCACGCAAAAGTCATGAAAAATCAGTATCCACGAAACATTTTCTAGTGCCACGAAAATTCTCACGAAAATTATGATCTTCAAAATTGTCATGAAAATTCTCACGAAAATTGTCACGAAAATTATGAAATTCCAAATTCTCACGAAAATTATGATCTGCCACGAAAATTCTCACGAAAATTATGATCTTCAAAATTTTGGATGTTTTTTCTACCACGAAAATGTCACGAAAATTGTAAGGCACCACACGAAAATTATTGCTCAACCACGAAAATTTGGCAGAGTCTTAGTTGCATGAAGTAATTCATGTTTCATTTTTTTTTTTTACAGTTGAAAGATGAGTTTGTTGCCCGTTGTGGTTTGGTTTGGTGGATATTGGGAAGGGTTAGAGTACAAAAGTGGTTCGAGACAGGTGATTCAACTTCGAAGAGTTTGTTATCAAGATTTATTTGAATCAATTGACGAAGTTGTGCGTGCTGATGAGTGGTGGGGATATGTCATCCATTCCATTGTCGTGGATGAGGGTAGGGTGAAAAGAATGAAAATCAGGAACGATTCAGATCTTAGTAGCATATTGTCTGTGATCAATGATGTTCTTGTTGTTTATGTGACACTGAAAAGTAGAAATGTGGGAGGCTTTGGTCAGAGCAGCGAGGCAGGTGGTCCTTCATTTACTGTTGGATCATCATACGAACAACAAGTATGTAGAGATTATTCAAATATTCCAGAAGGGCTGCAAAACGATCAAGCATTCATGGCCTCATGGAGTATACCGAACCAAAATGATCCGTGGGGACAATTTGTGAGACAACCTAACGAGAATTTGCCGTGTTGGGCATCATCTAGTGGTAGGGTTGATTATACAGTACAGGATTGGGGAATGGATGGCCTTGACTTAAATACGTCTCCTATAGATTGTGTCCAAGAGGAAGTGGCACGGAAACAGGATTTTCATGAACATGCACATAGTGGATTTCATGATGGTACACATAATAGTATTATATTTCCCTTTTCAGTGCATCTATTGAATATTTATGATTTAGATTCAGCATTTTAATTGAGGTGGAATTACTTGTGCAGATGTGAACAATGAGCAAGATGGTGTAGGGGATGCCGATGAAGCTGCGGATAATGATTTGGAGCTAGATGCTGAGGATGCATCGTTGTTGTAGCAGGAGCAACTCCAGGAGCATGAGTCATTTATGACTTACATTGGGATGCGGACACACGATAATGTTGACGATACGTTTGAGGCAGACTTTCAAGCAGGATCCAGTGATGGGGTTCCGCATACCGTTCCTGTTTCGGCCTTTGTTCCGAGTTATGCTCCGGATTGGTTTATCCCTGAGATTCCCGACGTGGATCCATCTGTTTATTCAGAAGGTGGTGCTCGTGAGATTACGACAGAAGCTCTTCAGAAAGGATCTACTTTCGGTTCCAAACTGGAGTTGAAGAAAGCAGTTGGTCTGTACCATATTGAAAATCAGGTTGCATACCGTGTGGACCATTCCGATAAACATCGTTGGTTTTTGAAGTGCGTCCAGAAAAATTGTCCCTTCGTCATGAATACTTCTGAAAAATATGGGATTTGGCGCATATCCAAGATTGTTATCCCACATAAATGTTCGTCGGAGTTGAATAGTGATGACCCACGTCGCCCTTCTTCTACTGTGATCGGTGAGTGCTTTGTCGATGCACTACGGAAAGAGAATTGCAAACTCACTCCTCGCGACATCATTCAGGAAATGAATGTTCGTCATGGTCTACAGGTGTCTTACAAATTGGCTTTGAAGGCAAGACGACATGCCATGATTAGGGTTTATGGGGATCCAACATTGTCGTTTTCTATGCTTCCATCTTACTTGGAGGTTTTGAAGGCTGCTAATCCGGGGACATACACATCATTAGAGACCCACGATGATGGAAAATTCAAATATGTTTTCTACGCATTAGGTGCCTCCATACTGGGATTTCGAGGTTATTCAAGATCTGTCATAGTTGTAGATGGTTGTCATCTGAAGGGGCAGTATAAAGGTATTGGGTTTGTGGCTGTGACGAAAGATGGGATTGATCAGATTTTTCCTTTGGCAATTGGTATAGGTAATATTGAGAATGATGCATCCTGGAGCTGGTTCTTGACTAATGTGAGAGAAGCATTTGGAGCCCCTGCCCAACTTCTTCTCGTATCAGATCAACATGTGAGCATCTCGAATGCCATTGCACAAGTGTTCCCTGATGCAGCACACGGTTTATGCTGTTACCATATACAAAAAAATTTGGCCAAGTATGGGAAGCATTTGGTTGGCCTCTTCAATAGGGCCGCATATTGTTATCATCCGTCGGAGTTCGATAAGTACGTCACTTATTAATACCATTTGATTCCTCAAATCAGTTTATTATGCTCTGATTTTAATATTCTCATGATAAATCTTTTATAATGTATCCAGGTATATGAACACACTGGTGAAATCCCAAATTACTGGTGCTCTTGATGCTTTGAAAGGTGCTGGTGAATACAGATGGTCTCGTGTCAAGTGCCCTGTTCGTAGGTTTAACTTCATGACGTCTAATGCTGCTGAGTCGTGGAATGGGAGGTTAGTTTGGGCTAGAAAGCTACCCGTCTGTTCATTTTTGGAGTGTGCTAGACGCATTACAGAGAAGTGGTTCTACGAACGACGAACCGCCGCATTAGAGCGAGATAACACACTGACGAAGGCCGTCCATGAGAGATTGCAGGATGCAATGAAAGAAGGGCGTTCTATGCAGGTTAATAAGCTTGGACGGCTCAAGCTCAAGATCACCACTGATAATAAGAATTTCACAGTCGATCTGTCAGACCGTTCATGCACTTGCCAGGTTTTCCAGCTTGACTTGATTCCATGCTCGCATGCATGTGCAGCGATCAGGTAAGGCTTTGTATATGTAAATTAATTACTTGAGATACCACCGTATACTTCATTATTGTTTTCTAATGCAGCTATATGAAAGAGCCCGTCACGAGATACGTGCATGAGTGTTACTGGACCCGTTCATTGAGAGGTATGTGGGAGGGTGAGGTACTCCCTGTGCCTGACCCAGCGGATTGGGTTATCTCCGACGAGGCACGAGCATTTGTCTGTCTACCTCCTGATAAACCGAAGCAAGCTGGACGACCAAAGGGAAAACGGATTCCTTCTTTTGTCGAGGCTTCTAGATCCAGACACGGTTCTATCCCGTCCGGTCATCCAACCGACCAAAACACTGAAAATGTTCAACCCGGTGGTATAAGACAAAGGAAAAAGAAGAGATGCTCTATTTGTGGCTCAGAAAGTCACACGAAGAGAAAGTGCCCGATATACATCGAAGGTCAACGCTTTGTTCAAGACGAGGAGTAACTCATGCAAATATGGGATGTGTAAACTAAAATTGTCTTTATAAAATAAACTTGTTTTTATAAAATAAAATGTGTATATTCGAATGTCTGGACATGCATTTTCGGGACATTTTCGTGTATGGCATGCATTTTCGTGACTTTTGCGTGACCTTTTCGTGGCATACATGCATTTTTCGTGGCATTTTCGTGAGAATTTCGTGGCATGCATGCATTTTCGTGGCATAATCGTGCAATAATCGTGGCATTTTCGTGGCATAATCGTGGCATTTTCGTGAGATTTTCGTCCCACACATGCATTTTCGTGGCATTTTCGTGAGATTTTCGTGCCACACATGCATTTTCGTGGCATTTTCGTGGCATAGACGTGGCATTTTCGTGAGATTTTCGTGCCACACATGCATTTTCGTGGCATTTTCGTGTCATAGACGTGGCATTTTCGTGAGATTTTCGTGCCACACATGCATTTTCGTGGCATAGACGTGGCATTTTCGTGAGATTTTCGTGCCACACATGCATTTTCGTGGCATTTTCGTGTCATAGACGTGGCATTTTCGTGAGATTTTCGTGCCACACATGCATTTTCGTGGCATTTTCGTGTCATAGACGTGGCATTTTCGTGAGATTTTCGTGCCACACATGCATTTTCGTGGCATTTTCGTGGCATAGACATGGCATTTTCGTGAGATTTTCGTGGCATGCACACATTTTCGTGGCATTTTCGTGAATAAACGTGGCCTAATCCTTGCATAAACGTGGCATTTTCGTGAGATTTCGTGGGCAATTGAATTTCCCAGGGTGTATGCATTTTCGTGTTTTTGAATTAACGTGGGTGGATGAACTATATCCTTAATTCTAAGCACATATATATCGAATAACATATAATCTAAGCATTTCATGTCTACTTAACAGTTTGAAATCACAAAAGAAATGATATAAAATATGTTTTGAAATATGTAGCTTCGAAATAGAAATAAAAACCTAAGACAAATCATCTGCCTGTATGGTGCTCTCATCTAAAGAAAATCTATACATCTGAACGGCCACCAATCGTCTAACAGCATAAACGCCTTCAGACATCTCAGGCCGAGGAAACACCTCCGTCATCAACGACTCGACCGACTTCAGTGCGAAGATGCCACAACTCGTCGGATCATCCTGCACGTAACACATGTTCTGCGGGATACTCTGTATACGAAACTCCGGTGCACTATACGAAGCCCTGTCTATCGCTTGGTGCCACCCAGAGTGGTCCAGAAGTCGAGGTAGAACCCGTCGAATGGGCAATGTCTGCCGGACTCGAAGCGCCATGACATCATCGTTCCATGTGTGTCTGAGGCTGTCCATGAGCGTAAGTGACATATCATTGAAATCTATAATGGCAGCCACCCAGTGTTGATCCAGATTTAGCACGGTGAACATCTGCATGATTTTAAAACGAATATCCTAATGAGTATTGCCACTATATATACGCTACGACATTCAAAATTACATTGACAAACCTGATGAAGGAGATTCCACGGCTTCTGCTTTGTCCACTTGTTTGCAATACCATGGACAAACGGCATCAAACGATCGAGTTCAAGGGGATCGAAGTCCTCACGATCGTCCCCTGGATAAAAGGTGTTCGGTGGATCGTTGATATGCTTCTTCTTCCAGATGTCCTTGCATATCTCCTGATCATATACCGAAAATTATAATTAGATTTTTTCAACCAAAGCAAACAAAGAACAATATTTTCTATAACACCGAACTTACATTGAATTGTACTGACAAGACTTGGCCGAATCTGAACACCTGCTGTGTGATCTGAAGTCCTAGGAATCGTGGTACAGATTGTACGATTCCAAGGTAAGCCTCGATCGCCTAAAAGCAAATGTCACATTAGATGAGGCTATGCAACAAATTCAAATACATAGATTGGATGAAGACACATACCATGATATCCAACCAGCCATGGGGGTCAATCACAGGTTCGAAGAACTCGGGCCCGACAGCAAACCCGATCCCCACGTTACGCCTACATACAAAGTAATAGATAATGAAGTCAAATCATACAGGAAAGCCAAATGGAGAAATGATATAAAATAACACACAAAATAAACTTACTTATCAGCATGTTCTCCGAGCTGTATCCACAACTCGAAGTCATCCCAGCCATGCAGATCCCGACGCTTTGACTTTCCTCCGCTCTTGTACGGACTCTTACGATACTGGGAAGGCTCCCTCCTCAGGACATGCCGGACTCCCTTGGCCGTATCCCGGATATCCTGATCAAAATGTGGAAGTGGAGCATGTGGAGACGGAGACACGGGCTCCTCAATGATGTAACTCGTACCGGCATACTGGGAAATGTCCGGTGTGTGGTAGCCGCGGCTTGACTGGTCCTGAGCCTCGAACGTGTATGGAGCGTACGGCACAAGGGGCATGGAGTCAAAACCTCCTGCGGTAGGCTGCTCTGAAGGCACATCTGCCGTCCAACCCTCCCACTGCCCCGATGCATCGTGCTCATACTGTCGCCCTGCATCGTGCTCATACTGTGGACGTGGACCGTCTCCAAAGAATCCCCGCAACTGCTCCGCGATCATGTCTGGAAGGCCGGACTCCAGACGATCGAACCTCTTGTCCAAATGATCGAACCTCTCGTCCAAATGATCCAGACGGTTCCCGAGATGATCAATCTTGCCGCCGAGATATGTCATGCATCTGGTCGAAGCGGTTGTCGATGAGCATGGACAACCGTGAGAAGAGATCCGTAGGGGGTGCGTCCTGATGATGAGTCGGCTCTGGCCTCTCGAATCCCCTTGGCTGAAAATGCTCCTCGGCCATGGGTGCGCCCGTATGCTGTGCCTCCGCTGGAGGTGCCTCGTCCGATGAAGAAGATGAAACAACACGTGCTCGTCTACGTGGCCTCGAAGGACGCACAACGGGATCATGGGCAACGGGCTCCTCAACAGGAACAGGAGCTGCATGAGACCTCGATGACCGCCTAGTAGGGACGTCGTGAACAGGAGCCGGGGCCTGACGATCAGTTGGACGCCTCGAAGGTCCAACAGAAACGCCCCAAGTCTTCCGTCCACGAATCTCTCCAACTGGCTGCACACCCTGGAAGAGGTCATCACCCACGTACGCCCAAAATGGATGGGCCATCTCAGAAGGAGTCGGCTCGAGCGTCTCCAAACAAGGTATCTACCACGCATATTAATAAACAAATATAGTCTATAAATTATTCATCATACTATAAATTATTCATCATAAGCAAATGTGTTTTCTCAAAGACTAACCTGAGCCGCTAGTGTTCTGGAAACATCTGTCGTGGACTTCATGGTGGACCATCTAAGGCACCGAGGAAACTCGTGCCCAGTATCCAAGCGACGACCAGCTACCGTCCCCGTACGTGGTATCGCCTCGTACGCCCATATCTGCATTTGGTGAAAACACGAAAGTTATAATTACAGAGTTATTCGAAAAAATTATATTCACAAAAAGATATCTATTTTTAACTCACCAGTAAGGCAACGGAAAATCCGTAGAAGTGATAGGTGTAAATCTTGCTCTTTCTTTGCTGTGGAATGGACTCAGGTAATTTACCAATGGTACGCAGCAGGTTCAGGTACGAGAATTTCCCCCATGGGAAGCTCTCCCAAGCCTCAGTCTGGTTGATGAGGCTCCATATCCAGGATGGGACACTCGTCTTCAGTACGTCCACTCCAAGCACGATAAAATAGAGAATGAGAATCTTGGCCACCTTGATGCTGTCTACACGGCTGCCACGGAACTCCCCTTCCAGAAATCGAGCTCGAAGCTCAGAAATGGTGATACTCCCAACACCAGATGGTACTACTCGAAAGTACAACCCGTCTGGAGATAAATCATGAACCGCAGATGGGTTGAACTGGGAGTCTCCAAACCTCAAGCCCGTGACAAGAAAAAACTCTTGTCTCCCAAACCTACAAAACCTATCTGGTCCAATAAGAAACCAGCATTCGCCTTCCGGTGCACCCGTCCGTCGCACCTGCCGACTCATCAAGTAATGGAGAAACGTCTTACAAATCTCGGTATCCGTTTGCCACCGTAAAAAGTGACCAAAACATGTGTCCATGAAATCATGGACACAGTCTCCATCCACCTGAGATAGCTCCCTCCCTATCTCACGAATAGTAAGAAGTCACGTATATCCATTGATATACGCGAACTGCCGCTGACAACCCGGTCGGATCCACTCCCACTCGCCCTATATGGAATGAAAATATATGCCAGGTAAAGAATTTGGTATTGTCGTAACATAGTAGAGAAGCATGAAATTTACACATTTATGTTAGTGACATGCATTATTGTGACATACACAGTTTCAAATTTCATGGGATTTTCGTGGCATTTTCGTGAGATTTTCGTGGGTGGATGAATTTTCGTGGCATTTTCGTGGCTTACTAGTGGCCTAATCGTGGCATTTTCGTGCGATTTTCGTGGTATACATGCATTTTCGTGGCATTTTCGTGGCATTTTCGTTACATTTTCGTGGCATACTAGTGGCATAATCGTGGCCTAAACGTGGCATTTTCGTGGCATACATGCATTTTCGTGGCATTTTCGTGGCATAAACGTGGCATTTTCGTGACATTTTCGTGGCATACATGCATTTTCGTGGCAATTTCGTGGCATAAACGTGGCATAAACATGGCATTTTCGTGATATTTTCGTGGGTGTAAGAATTTTCGTGGCTATGAATTTACGTGGCTCTAAGAATTTTCGTGGGTGGAATAACACAGTTTTACTCAATCTACAGTTTTACTCAATCTAATCTCAGGAACTATATCCTTAAGTCTAAGCACATATATATCGAATAACAGTTTGAAATCACAGAATAACATATATATCTAAGCATTTCATGTCTACTTAACAGTTTGAAATCACAGAAATCACATACATTCAACCCAAAAAAGAGAGAAAATTAAATGTTCATTCACATGTTCAACGAAAATGGAGAGGGGGAGTTTACTAACCTCCATTTCTCTGTCTGAAATTTGCACAGCCGATTGAAGATGATGAATAGCCACGAATCCAAGCCAAACGTCCACGCCAATCCAACAAAAATCTGGGATTTTCTTTACTTTTCGTGGGGTTTTTTCTGCCTTTTCGTGAGATTTTTTACTGCTTTCGTAAGTGTGTGTTTGAATTTACTGGATTTTCGTTTTTGATTATCATATTTTTACTGCCCCCAATAAAGTGCATTTACTGCGCCCATGAATGACCAATAATGACTGACACCAACCCACTTTTTCAGTTTCCAACCCACTTTTTCAGTTTTTTAATTCACTTTTCAGAGGGAACATTGAATTTGAATGATCAACTGTGGTATTTTGGGCAAAATTTATAAGGATTGTGTTATTTAGGTCAAACCCTAAAATTTTGTGCTATTTTGGGCCCACATTTAAGAAAATATGTTAATTTGGGCCTGGTTCCCTATTTGGATTTGGGTATTTGGGGATAATAAGTTATAATTTTGGGTATATGGAGGTAATATATTATAATGATGTGTATAATAGTTTTACACTATATGAAAATGGGTAGATTGGGCTACTAACTCTTATATTATTGTTCTTGGTATATTAAATTTGATTTAATTAAGACAGACAATCTGATGAAGATTTGATAAAATTCGGCAGAGGTTAGATAGATCTTGTCATTTTATGTTATCTAGTGTTGTTCTTATAAAGAAGTGTTGTCCCAATGAACCAGTTGCACATGCAATGGGTGTCTGCTGATCGGGTTTGGTTTGGATCCGTGCATAAATTAGAAAATTTAATTTTTTTTATTATGTCACACTTTTATATTATACGAGTATAACCTTTATACTATATTAGTGTAACATTTCTGTATAAATATCATAACTTTTAAGTTATAGGCTTAAACTTTTTTTTAGTATAAAACATAAGTGTAATATAATTTAAAACAATATACATACACTATAACATTCATGTACTTAAAGAATAACATAAGAGTTGTGTTAATACAACGTAAAAGTTATATTAGTACAACATAAAGGTTTAGGGTACTATAACCCTTTAAGTTATATATTTATATTTTTTAGTCATGTAATAACCGAAAAGTTTTATGTTATAATAACTTAGCATTTATGTTACATTGATATAACATTTATGTACAATTATTATAACATTTTAAAAATAAAAAAAGTTATATTATTATAATATAAAAATTAAACTATCATAACGTATGAAGGTTTAAAAAGTAATATAGATTTATATTACCTTGTGAAATGTTAAACTGTCAAAATATAAAGGTTATGCGAATGACCAAAAACTTATATGCGTCGGTTGCACAAAACTAGATCCATGCACCAGGGTTGACCTAGTCAAATGCCAAAAAAAGCGCTCCCACGCGCCTACACGCGCTAACACAAAGGCATATCTAACTGTACATAAAATTATGTCTAATACAACGTAACGGTACATGTGTCAAACCTATGATTTTTTTTAAAAAAAAATTAAAGTATGAAATTTGGGCAAAATGGTAGGCTTAACATAACATAAAGGTGAGTCTAACATAATGTAAATGTAGGTCTAACATAACGTAGTGGTCGATGCCAAAATTCTAAAACCAAGCCTAAAAAAGAAAAGTATGAAATTTGGGTAGAAAGGTAGGTTTAACAAAACTTAAATGTATATCTAACATAACGCCAAGGTAGGTCTAACATAACCTATTGGTAGGTGCAAAATTTCAAAAACCATGCGTGAAAAAAAAAAAAAAAAAAAGAGGTGCGGGTCCCTTGACCAGGATCCAACCCGGGTGCTTGGATTTGAGATTCATGCACCTGATTCGCAGGAGATTTATTCTATGCGAATATAACATAAATGTTATGTGAAACATGACTAAAATGTTAGACAGACATAATTAAAATGTTATCTGAAATAAGTAAAACTTTAGGATGCAAAATTATAGTTTGAGCATAGACTTTGGGGCACGTTTTGAGCATGAAAATCACTTTCCAAGTTATATGATTCTAATTGCATGAGTTATGACTCATGCATCGCATAAAAATATTTGTGCTTATGCAGTAATTTTAATTTTTTTATGAGTTCTGTTTCTAAGGTATTTATTATGAAGTAAGTTACAAGTACAATAACGTAACCTATACAGTTCTGCTACCCTCCCACCATGGACACGTGTATCCACCATCGACGTGTTTAATATCTAGTATATTAATTAATTTTACTTTTTTATATGATGAGACATGAGATTATTACACATCAGTGATGATCATATAAACATTAAATAGACATCGGATGAACAATAATAATAATATCAATTGATAGTAAACACTGATTAGAGAATAAACAAATAATCCAACATTTGACTACTAAACGTGTGAATGATGATGCACATTAAAACATATTAAAGTAAAGATATATGCGATCTAAGCTATCACTCCAGACATGACTCAGCAGGTCAACTCTTGTTGTCCGCATTGACTTTTCATTTTCAGATTTGAGGGCAATTTGGGAATGAAACTTTTGGCTTACAAAACAAAATTTAAAGATGGTTTTGGTTTTGAATTTTGAGTTACTTAAAAGGTCATGTTTTATTAAAATTAGTAGTGCATTCGCGAGTTGCGCGGCTTGCTATATATAATATAATTATTTTTATTGTTGATAATATAATGTAATATATATTGTATCTAAAATATTAAATGTTTTTTAATGCTTTTGTAATTTATACTATTGTAATACTAAATGTTTTGTTTTTGTTTTTTGTAATGCAATTACTTAAACGGATTTGGATAATCAAAATGACAATCAAATTAGTATTGATAATATCTCATTATATCTGAAAAAGTTTTCCATCACGATTTTTTTTCTTTTTCTGACGTTTTTAAACTCCATTTCATGCTAGCTCATTCTCATAAAGTGGAGAGTGATTATATATGCATTGCTTGTATAGTATAATGACTTTCATCTCGATTTTTCTTCTTATTTCAATCACTTTTTTTTTTTATATTTCTAACATCCATTTGATGTTACTTCATCTTAATTACATAAGAGTTATTACATATACATTGCTTATATTGTCAATAACTTCCATCTCAAATTTTCTTATTCTTTTGATATTTCTAGCCTTCATTTCATCTATTTCATTCTCACTAAGTGAGTAATTATATATACATACATTGCTTATATGAGAAAATGACTTTCATCTCAATTTTTCTTCTTATTTCCATCAGTAATTTTCTTTTTCTTTTGATATTTCAAGCCTCCATTATTTCCCTTTTGTTTTGATACTTTAAACATCTATTTCAATAAGCTAGCTCATCCTCATTTAGTGAGACTTCCATCTCCATTCATGCATTTCTTATATAGTAGTAAGACAATGACTTGTAGATGAAGTCTAATTCTATTGGCTTGATATGGAAGCTTGATTCAAAATTATTAAATTAATTTAGAAAACCAAAAAAATTTAAAAAAATTACTCAAATGTCCAATAATTTTTAGGAGCTTGTCCAATAAGACACTCAATTTTTTTTAGTTTTCTTTTTCCCTTTTTCCTATTGGCTAATAGTTTTGATATTGAATGTCAAATTAGTAATAATCACCAACTATTGTCATTTTAGATATAGTATAGATTTAAATTTAATATAATAATTAATAATATGTGTAATATAATACATAAAAAATATAAATTTTCTCTCTCTTTCATTATAATATATTATTTCTTTTATTTTTTATTAATATTTGATAGCTTATCAAGAAAGTCATGTAATTTAAAATTATTAAATTAATTTAGAAAATTAAAATGAAATCTTGAAAAAGTAAAAGAAAAAGAAATTATTTTACACATCATCAAATTGATATGACATTTTTAGGAGGGAAAGTGGCAAATTAGAAATTTTCTCCAATTTGCTTGCTTTTAGTATAACTAGTAGTGCACCCGCGCGATGCGCGCCTTATTATATAATCTAATAATTTTTATTGTTAATGATATAGTGTAATTTATACTGTATCTAAAATGTTAAATCTTTTTTTAATGTTTTTTTGTAATCTATACTATTATAATGCTAAATGGTTTTTTTTATCTTTTTGTAATGCAATATTAATTACTTATCAATGGATTTAGATAATCAAGATGACAATCAAATTGGTATTGGAAATATTTCGTTATATCTGAAAAAACTTTCATCTCTTTTTTTTTTTTTTTGATATTTCTAACCTTCATTTCATGCTAGCTCATTCTCATTAAGTGAGAGTGTGTATATATGAA